>PVKP010001719.1:0-2500 GCA_004027715.1 Plecturocebus donacophilus
ACCTGAAACCATACTTCACAAGAAAGATGGGGACTGCCAAAGAGCCTGGAGAGAGACCTCTCTGTGGGGTAGGCATCCAGCTGCTCAGGAACAGGCACAGACCTCACCTGCTTCCTCTGGACCCTTCTCTTCTAGGGCACGGTGACTCATGCCTGTAATCACAGCACTTTGGGAGGCAGAGGTGGGCGAATCAAGTGGTCAGGAGGTTGAGACCATCCTGACCAACATGGTGAAACCTAGTCTCTACTAAAATACAAAAAAGTAGTCGGCTGTGGTGGTGGGCACCTGTAATCCCAGCTACTGGGGAGGCTGAGGCAGGGGAATTGCTTGAATTCAGAAGGCGGAGGTTGCAGTGAGCCAAGGTTGTGCCACTGCACTCCAGCCTAGCGACAGAGCGAGACTCCTACTCAAAAAAAAAAGAGTCAAATGGAAACACTAGAAACAAACAACAAAAACCCCATAGTATCAGCGATGAAGAATTCCTTCAATGGCCTCATAAATAGACTTGACACAGCTGATAAACATAAAAATAGGTCGATAATGGCCAGGTGCAGTGGCTCACACCTGTAATCCCAGCATTTTGGGAAGCCGAGGTGGGCGGATCACGTGAGGTCAGAACTTCGAGACCAGCCTGGCCAACATGGTAAAACCCCGTCTCTACTAAAAATACAAATATTAGCCAAGCATGGTGGCACATGCCTGTAATCCCAGCTACTCGGGAGGCTGAGGCAGGAGAGTCACTTGAACCCGGAAGACGGAGGTTGTGGGATCGTGCCACTGCACTCCAGCCTGGGTAACAGAGCGAGACTCTGTCTCAAAAACAAAAAAAAGAGAAGACAAGAAATTTTAGTTTAAAATGTTCCAATATCTTCACAATTTTTTATTTGTATTTTTTGAGACAGAGTTTTGCTCTGTTGCCCAGGCTGGAGTGCAATGGCATGATCTTGGCTCACCACAACCTCTGCCTCCCAAGTTCAAGTGATTCTTCTGCCCCAGCCTCCCAAGTTGCTGTGATTACAGGCGTGTGCCACCATGCCCAGCTAATTTTGTATTTTTAGTAGATACAGAGTTTTTCCTTATTGGTCAGGCTGGTCTTGAACTTCCAATCTCAGGTGATCCTCCCACCTCGGCCTCCCAAAGTGCTTGGATTACAGGTGTGAACCACAGCGCCTGGGACTTCACAATTTTTTATTTTATTTTTTTTGAGACGAGTCTCGCTCTGTCACTCAGGCTAATGTACAGTGGGGTGACTTCAGCTCATGGTAACCTCTGCCTCCCAGGTTCAAGTGATTCTCCTTCCTCAGCCTCCCAAGTAGCTGAGATTAAAGGCACCCACTGCCACACCCAGCTGATTTTTGTATTTTTAGTAGAGATAGGGTTTCACCATGTTGTCCGGGCTGGGTTTCGAACTCCTGACCTCAAGTGATCCGCCTGCCTCAGCCTCCCAATGTGCTGGCATTACAAGCGTAAGCCACCACCCAGCCCAGTATTGTCCTTCTTGTAGAGTATTTGCATTCTAACAGGTATCAAACCTTATGAATGCGATTTATCTCTGAGGTTTTATCCCCCAAGATAGGGAGGATATGAGGCTTTATCTTGAACCAAGTTTCCTAACTCTTCACTTCTAGTCTGGAGAAGTAGGAGAATGAGGGTCTTCCAAAAGTACCCAAAAATATTAAGAATGACAGAGAATGAGCAGGAAAAGGAGGAGAGCTTGAAAGACCAAAACTGAGGCCAAGGACGAGATTTGTGATCTGAGGGACGGTGGAACACAGTGGGGGCTGGGAGAGCGCAGGCGTCCACGCTGCCTTCCCTGTCGCTGTCTTTGCTGTCTGTCCTTCATGAAGAGATCCTAGCATAGCTATGGCCAAGTGAAGCAGCATTGTGTTTATTTAGTTCATTTATGGTTTAATAGGAGCTTGCTGAAAGTCAAATGCCACCCTAAAGAGAAACTAGACACGGTCACATAGTCATATGATGAATCACAAGTGAGAGTAGGCACAGATTCTGTCCCTTGCCCCTGGAAGACAACACCAGTGGACCTTGCTTAGTGCCAGACGAAAACAAGTGAATGGTATCTCTTTGACATGTTCTTTCTGTATAGGTCAGATGCATTTGAAATGAATTCACTGGGGCTTGGTGTGGTGGCCCATCCCTGAAATCTCAGCATTTTGGGAGGCCAAGGCCGAAGGATGGCTTGTGGCCAGGAGTTTGAGACCAGACTGGGCAACATAGCAAGATCCCATCTCTACAAAAAATGTAAAACATAGCCGGGCATGGGGGCACATGCCTGGAGTCCCAGCTACTCAGGAGGCTGGGGCAGGAGGATCACTTGAGCCCAGGAGGTCAAGGCTGCAGTGAGCTATGATTGCATCACTGCACTCCAGCCTGGGTAACAGAATCAGACACTGTCAGTAAGAAAATAAAAAATAAAAGAAAGTCAGACACAGTGGCTCAGGCACAGTGGCTTATACCTGTAATTCCAGCACTTTGGGAGACC
>PVKP010001719.1:7500-130456 GCA_004027715.1 Plecturocebus donacophilus
TCCTGCTTCAGAAACATACGGAGAGCCTGCTGATTTCCCAGCAGGTGGGGCTACTCGGGGGTCAGGCCTTGATCAGTTCCCCAAAGCACGTGGTCTGCGCCCACAGGGAAGTCGCTGCTTCCTTTCACTTGTCCTGTTTCCCCATGAACTACAAGGGGGTTGGTCGGATGGTCCACAGGAGTCCTTCCCAACCTCCCCCATCCCTATCCCAATGGCTTGTGACTAGGTGCCCTACAGGCCTATTCAGTGCCTGAGGCCTTGGCACAGCCCAGGCTGCCCAGTGAAGGCCCGGCCTGGTGGTGAGAGGCTCTGCACGTGTCTGAGTGGACCAGGATCTGGCATCAAAGCCCAGGATGCAGAGGCCAGCCCTGTCGTCCATCTGCAGGGATCTCTGAAGGCCCAGTTTTAGCTCAGGCTGCGCAGCAAAGCCAGATCCCTGCTCTGGTCACTTGCCGGCACTTGCTCAGCGTCCCGACATTTCTGGCGTGTGAGAAGGGTGGAGAGGGATGATGAAAGCCTGAGCCCAAGGGAGCTTTGGCCCAGGACAGGGCTCTGGGCTGACACTCCCCATAGTGTTAACTCGGGGCCTTGGGCACCCGGAGAGATGTGGACAGTTGGTGGCAGCACTGATCCAGGCCCGTGGCTGTGGGAGAAGGGAAGGGCCGCCATGAACGGCAGAGGACCCTGGGACCCAGCCTATAGTGTCACTCATAATCATGACAATGACTGGCTCCTCGGTGCCTATGGCGTTTTTTTGTTGCTGTTGTTGAGACAGTCCTGTTCTGTCGCCCAAGCTGGAGTGCAGTGGTGCGATCTCGGCTCACTGCAACCGACTCCTGGGTTTAAGCAGTTCTCCTGCCTCAGCCTCCTGAGTAGCTGGGATTACAGGCGCACACCACCACACCCGGCTAATATTTGTATCTTTAGTAGAGACGGGGTTTCACCATATTGGCCAGGCTGGTCTTGAACTCCTGACCTCATTCTCCGCCCGCCTTGGCCTCCCAAAGTGCTGAGATTACAGGCGTGTACCACCGAGCCCAGCCAGCCTGTAGCCTTTTTCTTTTCTTCTTTTTTTTTTGAGACAGTGTCTCGAGAGCTCTGACATCCAGGCTGGAGTGCAGTGGTGCAATCATGGCTCACTGCAGCCTCTAACTCCTGGGCTCAAGTGATCCTCCTGTCTCAGCCTCCCAAGTAGCTGGGACTAGAGGCGTGCACTACCACACTTGACCAAGTTTTGTTGTTTTTTTTTTCATAAACAACTTGATGGCTCGACCAAGTGAAACTCTTTATAGAGACAGGGTCTCACTGTGTTGCCCCGGCTGCCTTTTCTTCTTGCTCTAATTCTCCAACTGGGAAGGTATCACTTCTGCTTGGGGCAACTGAGGCCCAGAGACGAGGTAAAGTTTCCAAGCTGCCCCCTGAAGGCAGGGCAGGAGAGGGGAGGTGGGCAGTTAGGGGCCCTGCAGCTCCCTCAAGGGGGGCCACGTAATCATTTCTGAGTGGAGGTCGCTTCATTCGGCTCGGCAGGGGCGGTGGTCTTGGCATGGTCTTTGGGCAGTGACACGCCAGCAGCACCCGGAGCCTGCTTCTGACCCCCGCTTCCCTCCCAAGCCCATCCTGCTGCTTCTCTCTGCAGTGTGGGGCTGTGGGCCATCCATGTCTGGCATCCGCCCCGGCTGCAGGTAGCTTGCTGCCGGGTTCCACTTCCTCAGAAGCTGGGAGCAGGGGACCCACCACCCCTCACACAAGACTGCGTAACAAGAATCTGTCCCCCACCCTTGCTGAGCTGGGGCAAAGCCACACGGCAGGGGCAGCTGACTGCCTCGCTCCTCCTGGGTGCTCTGTGAGGGCCCCATGCCCAGTGGGGGTGCTTTTCTGGGCAGCCTTCCCAGGGCTCGGTGAGTGTGGCCACAGCTGCCCTGTCTTGCTTGTCTCGCTTGTCTCCTGTCTTCAAGCCAGCCAGGGCTGCCAAACCAGGTCTCCTCCCTCCTCAGTCTCTCCAGTGAAGGGGGGGTTCCTAGGGATGTCGCTCAGTGCCTTGGGCTGGCTGGGACTCCTTGAGAAACCCTGGCTCTTGGAGCCTGTGTTTCCTCCTCTCTAGAATGGAAACAGCTGTCTGGAGATGCACTTGAAGATAATAGAAGTAAAAAGTGGACAGCACACAGTAGGTGCTGAGGAAAATGTGCTCAAGGGAGAGTTAGGGGTGACGCTGGTCTTGTCCTGCTGTTTGGGCCTGGGGCAGTAGAGGCATCAGCTGATGTCCGCACAGTGGGGAAGCCCAGGTCAAACAGCAGCAGGTCTCGGGGAGAAGGGAACCCCAAGTGGCTCAGGTGCCTCAAACCCCCGCCTCCAGTTTGGCAGGGGCAGTGGGCCATGGCCTTTTGGGCAGAGGTCCCGTGCCCTGGATCTTGCCCAGCTCCAAAGCTAGTAAGCCCCAGGGAGGCCACCCTTGCCAGCTGACGTGGGCGTGAAGACAGATGATGGCAAAGGGACTTTCATATGCACGAGATCAACTGTTTATTGATTTTGTTCCTAAAATACTACATTTAAAGGAACTCAGCTGAAAAGACTTGACAATTTTTGGTAAATCTGTAGCACAGAAATGAGGATTTCTGCTGGTAAGTTCTCATGACAGACAAAGACAAACATCTACTTTCCAAGCAAGACATGTGCTCAAATGGAAACGGAGTAAATGCATAGCTCACGATGGTGGCGGACAATGCCGAGTTACAGAAAATAAAGGTTCTCCCCCACCCCCGCCCACCCCATGTGACCACAGTGTAGCTCTGGCCGCAGCACCTGCTCCCTGGTGACTCTGGGCAGCCGGAGAGACCTGTGCTGTGGGTAAGACCCAGCTTTTGTTTATGCACAAGTAATACGATGACTGCAATCGGCAACTGCTGCAAAGACACGGGCGTTTTACAGTGTTCTGCTGTGGAACCAAGCCAGTCAGAAGCCCGCCCTGCAGTGAGCAGCTGACAACTAGCCTCCCTCCAGCAGGCACCATGGCAGAGAGGCCCCAGGCCCACTGAGCCTGGGAGGAGACCCAGCCAGCCAGCCAGGCCTGTGCCTGAATGCCACAGACTTCAAGCAGTTGACAATTGAAACTCTTAAAACAGTAGATGAGTGCTTTAGATTCTCTGAATATCAAATAATATATACAGATATACACCGAGACATGACAGTCTACTATAAAGCATCTTTATCTACAGATGCATTGGCTTGAAAAGTTAGTCTTCTTACTTTTTAACTCTGAATCACTTATAAAGTTAATTTGCAAAAAAGTGAAGTTTTAAGCAAGAATAGAGTGGAAATAATTTTTAAATATGGCAATCTGGGGGGATCACTAGCTAAGGTTCTATCTAAAGCTTGCATTCACGTGCCCAAAAGCACAAAGAGCGTTCCCAGTAGAAACCAGACCATGACCCGGTCCCACCTCCTGCTACAAACCCCCTGCCTCAAACATCGTCTGCCACATGAGGCTGAGCCCACATGAGGCGTGGCTGAGTAACAGGGCATGGGAAGAGAGAGATCGTTTCCTCAAGACTGCTGTGCATCAGTCTGTGCCATAATTTAAGTAGAAATGAACAGAACAGGTATATAAAAAAGTATAACTGTACATAGCCTTTAAATTAAAAACCTTAAAATCTTCACTTAGAAAACAGGATGTAAGCTTGTTCATTTAAGTTGCAGGTGACGGAGTCATCAGAGAAAGTAATCAGTGGAACAAGATCAGTGTAACCCACCATTGACTTGGAAAGGAGAGACAAAGTCAAGAACACAGAGATCCATGATAGGCCAGCAGGCACAGCGGGCAGGGAGGGGTGGCTATTTCTGTTGTCTGCGTCTTCCTGCGCTCAGATCCCTCCAGCTGCACTCGGAAAGGTGCCGAGTCCCAGGCAAAATGACCAGCTCATCTGCCTTCCGGGGACACCATGAAGCCAAGAGCAATGGAACCATCATCTCTTGCAGGAAAAGGAGTGGATGCCTACGTGGCTGGCTGAGGCTCCTGGGCCCACCGCCTCTGTCCCCACGCTGGCATGTCCCCCAGCTCATCACTGGATGGCCTCCACATAATTTGCTGGGTAGAGGCCAACGTGCCCGTTGTCCAAGCGTCCCTTGCACCAGCCCTGCTCATCCTCATCCTCCATCTTGGTCAGCTCATCCCCTGCAAGACAAAGAGGGAGCAGTCTCTGTGAGAGGGCATAACACCGACTATGGGCTACAGAGCCACATCCACGAGCTTTGACCCACAGAGGGTGGAGGGCCAGGCATTCTGCGGTGGGCAGGCCAAGGGCCTGGTCATTTCTCTACTAAATGCATGTTAAGTTGCCTGTTGGTCACGGGCCTCTGAGAGATCTAGAGCTGACAGTCTCACAGAGTGATTTAGAGCAAGCAGCTCTCAGCTACCGCAGTGGCTCCCACTGAGACTGCAGCATGGAGCTCCACAGGCCTGTGCCTTCCTCACCACCTGGGCTAGGTGGCAGGAATCATCCCTCAGTTGTGCCCCTCCCTCACGCTGGGCCTCTTCTGCTGTCCTCCCCACTGGGTCCCACCCACCTCTCCACCAGCAGGGGTCTCTGAGGTCTCTCTGCCTTTGCGAACCCCTCCCCTCTGTAACTTCCAGGCTGTGAGACAGGTAGGGACCATGTCTGACAGCCATACCTGTCATTCTGTCCCCAGCACCTGGCTGAGGACTGTGCAAGGTGCCACCTGTCAACCCCTCCTGACACCCTGAGCCGGGAGCCCCTGGCACTGTTCTGGACTCTCCCTGTGGCTCTGTGTGTCAGTGTGGCTCCATTTTCTCATGCTCGTGCCAACCTGAAGGACCCCCTACTTCTGGCCAGGCCTTGGGTAGAGGAGATGCATAGAGAAGAGAGGACTGAAGGAGCCCGGCCTCAAGGAGGCAGACCAGGGCAGTGACGGGGAGGTGGCGCCAGGCGGGGCCCCAGGTCTGGCATTTGCCAGGTTAGGGAAGCAGAGCAGCCTACAGCCCAGGAGTGGGCGGGGCCTGTGTGCTTCTGCTGACTCACTGCGGGGAAGGCCAGTGGGGCCTGCTGGCTTGGACCTTGTCAGGAGCAAGCGACTGGTGGAAAAGAGTCTCAGTGCTGTTTTGCCTTTATTGTTAAGTTTGTAGTTTTTAACTTGGCATTTTTTGGTCCATTTTTCAGAATTAGATGCAATTTCCCCCCTGGTTTAGCATTTCCCTGACGCGCTTTATTTTGTATGGCAGCAGTACTGGTCAAGATGCCTTCAGAGCTAACATCTGGGGCTTCCAGTGCTCCCTGGACTGGGAGACCTGGACCAGCTGCCTCCACACCCTGGGACTGTGGCCCTCATCTGCAGGCTGGGGGTGCTCTGAGGATTCAGTGTTAAAACACAAGAGAACCTGGGATGATGGCACTGGCTCAACCTCCCACTGTCATGCCGCTTTGGCCAGAGCAGTGCTCCTGCAGACCTGACCCAGAGGCATCAGGAGCAGCTGCAGGGGCCACAGGGCAGCAGCCGTCAGGAACCACCATCTCCTCCCACCGCTTCACGCCTCGGCCCCTGGCGTTTCTTTTGTCCTGCCTTCTCGGCCTGCTGTGCTCACAGGCCTGGCTCCAGGCTACAGGGGCTAGGATGAGGCCTGCAACCAGACGCTACCCTGTGGCAAACAGCCAGAGCACTGCAAGAGATGTAAGTGGAGCCACACTGGCTGGGAGCTCATTTTCCATTGTTAAAAAGCAGAATAACAGAGAAAATAGAATGGACAGGAAAGCTTTCACATTGTGCAAATGTGAATTGGTGATTAGAACAGTTCATTTCAGTTTGCTTTTGACAATTTACTTGGAGCTGGAGGAAACATTTTAAATCTACAAAATTACTGTCAAACCCAATAGGATTGAAAAGGTGTTAGAAATTATAAACAAATAAACCAACAAAGTCGGGGGTAACAACCCCAACCAAAGGTATCAGAAACTGGATGAAGATGGCTTAAAGGCACATTAAAAAAACAAACAAGCAAAAAAAAAAACAAACTTCTGAAACTGGGCAGAAGCACCTGATAACCAGCCCTGGGGAGGAGTGTTTGGGGACAGCAGCTGGCACTCTGGGTGCTGAGGAGGCTGAAGGCTGGTTGGAAGCTAGGCCACTGGGCACAGCCCCCAGGCCCTGGCTTCCCTGCTGAGTGGGGGATTGGGTGGTGGTGCAAAGGCAGCCTTTCCCACAGTGTAGCCTAGGGGCAGGGGCACACTTCAGCCTGTGTGGGTTGACTTCTGGCCCGGCCTCCCTCTTGGAGTGGTAGATGTTGCTTCTGGAGGAACGTCAAAAAGAGGGCAAGATAGAGGGAAGAAAGCTGGGTTGCTGTGAGTCCGCTTTGGCCTTGGACACCCCAGCTTCCCTAGGTGCTAAGACAGCAATTTTCTTTTTTTTTGAGGCAGAGTCTCGCTCCATCACCCAGGCTGGAGTGCAGTGGCACGATCTCAGCTCACTGCAACCCCCACCTCCCAGGTTCAAGTGATTCTCTTGACTCAGCCTCCTGAGAAGCTGGGTTTACAGGCGTGCACCACCACCCCCGACTAATTTGTATTTGTGTGTGTGTGTGTGTGTTTTTAGTACAAACAGGGGTTCACCATGTTGGTCAGGCTGGTGTCGAACTTCTGATCTCATGATCTGCCCACCTCAGCCTCCCAAAGTCCTGAGATTACAGGCATGAGCCACCACGCCTGGCCTAATATTTTATATTTTTTGTAGAGACAGGTTTCACCATGTTGTCCAGGCTGATCTCAAACTCCTGGGCTCAAGCAATCCTTTCACCTCCGCCTCCCATAGCTCTGGGACTGTAGGCATGAGCCACCACACCCAGCCAATTGGCTACTTTTGAAAATGAAGCCAGGGCACTAGGGAAGGGCCTGCAGTGACTCACAAGTGAAACTAGCAAGAACTTTTTCAGACTTAGAAAACAAAAAACACCCCACAAGCTGCAGGTTGGAAGCCCTCCTCCCCTGGATGCTGGGGGAGCCACTTACCAGCCTTGAAGCTCAGCTCATCGTGCTCCTGCCCCTCGTAGTCATATAGGGCCCGAACTCGCACTTCTGTCCCCGAGGTGGTGTCCTCATCGAATGGATTCGAGTCCCCGTTGGCATCCGTGGAGGAGAAGGGGTTGTTCGACTCATCGTCTGACCAGTCGGTGGGATAGCTCTGGGTCTTCTCGTAACTGCTCACACTGCAAGAAAGGGTGGCCACAGGGCCCTCAGCACTGGGCTGGCAGAGGGCGTGAGGCCCCTGCCCCTGCCCCTGCAAGGGGAGGGCACTGGAGCCTTGGGGCTCAGGGCCGAGGGCTCCTTCTGAAGGAGCACAGCTCTCTCTGGCGTGAGAGCACAGGTGGAGCCGGCTCTAGTGAGACTGCGTGCCATCCACACTCGTCCTGAGCTACCAACAGGCTTTCCAGCAGCAGGCAGCTGGAGATGCCTACAGCAGAGCCCCGCAGAGGCCCACCTGGAGCCTCGCTCTAGTCTCCAGCACAGACCGCGCGCTTGTCTGTTTCCCTATGGTGCTGCTGCTGGGACCTTGAGGGGTTAACAGAGGACAGAGAAAAAGCAACGGAAGATTGTTAGCTGTGCTCTCCCTGAGGAATGGGGGCACCAGAGAGCCTGTGCACCAGCAGGCGGTGGGCCAGGGTGCAGCACGCCAGGTGCCCACTTCCTGCAGGGCTTCGTGCATTGCTGAGTGCTGAGGGGCAAGACCCCTGGACAGAGAGAGAAAGAGAGAGAGGGAGAGGGAGGAAGACAGAGCAAGCAAAGTAGGACCACAGGAAGTGTTTGTTCACCAACTTTTTGGCCTTAGTGTCCTCCTTCTCACTGACGGTGCTGCCCGTGTCGTCCTCATCCTCGAAGGGGTTGTAGCTGGACTGTGACTGCGCAGACTGGGCGGGGTTGCTCGGGACATTAAGGGTGCTATGGAGAGAGAGAGCTTTCAGGGGATCCCAGCTCTGCAGGGGCCCGTGAGGGTCCTGGCAACTCCTAGCTGCAGGATCTCATAGGACAAATCGGCTCCTCCTGTGACTGGAGGGGACCATGGTGTTTCAACAGAAAGGTTACTGTAATAGAATGTGGGCAATACTTCAGCTGTGAAACATGGTCCAGGCACCTAGGAGAGGACTCGATTTCCCTTTTCCTTCCTTGCATCTGGAGACAGTCCAGAGCAGCAGCACTGGGGTGGTGGCTGACAGACCACAGCTGGAACAAAAGCAGTTTCCAGGTTCGGGGCTTCTCCCCTGTCCTGGCTCCTACCACTGTGAGCTGGCAGGTCAAAGAGACCCTCAGGGTCTCCTCAGAGTGACAGTCTGGGAGGGGCCGGCTCCCGTGGATAAGAGGGCTCTGAGCTCTTCGGACTCCTCGGCCTCCTCCTACTACTAAGGGATTCAGGGCTCACTCTTCTGCTTTGTGGGGCTGGAGCTTCCAAAATCAGGGCTAGAGCCTGCTGCACAGCCCTTTCTAGGCAGGAAGAAGGATTCCTTTGGTACACCAGAGGGAAAATCCATTCATGCAACTGCCTACTGTATGCCAGGCCCAGTGCGGGAACCAGAGAGATCTGGGCCTGAGGGCTGGGAGCAGGAGCTGAGTTACGCACTATGAAGACACAGGAAGACCACAGGAAGACCGTCAAGCAATCAGACAGGCACCAAGGGCATTGGCACCCCACCAAGTAACTGATCCTACAGACCTGGCTGCCCTGGGCAGCAGCACCTTCTACTTCCACAGACCAGGGCCTCAGGGTGCAGGCCTCCAAAGCACTGGATGGAGGGCTCAGCCTGAGCACCCACCACCCCAGAACCAAGGAAGGGGGGTGAGGACACAACTCCAATGCCACTAGAGTGATCATGAGTGGCCAGTAACTGCCTCATCCGCTTCAGCCTGGCGAGGCACTCTAGACCTAAGCCTGCTGGTGGCCAATATCCAGGCCACATGTCTGAGATCACCGGCCCTCCTCCCTCCTTGGCACCTTTCCCTAGCAGACTGTCATGAGAGGGGACCGGTGAGGGCGACTGAATTGTGCAGCAGCTCTGGCCAGCTCAGAGCCACCAGGGTCTCCTCCAAGGCAGTGTTTCTTCCCTCCCGTTCCCATCCCCAGGCAGACAGGTGCTAGCCTGATCCCTGGGACAGGCACTTACTGCCGAGCCCACCTGCCCAGACGGTGTGCACAGCAACAGAATGACAGTGGCCAAACCTGTGGGGGATCCTGGGCGAGGGCTTCAGTGCCTGGGGCTGCAGGAAGGCCGTGGGAACCTGGGCTCAGCCTTCTTAGGAAGCCTCAGTATGAAATGGTATTACTGAGGGTGACATGAAGGCCTCTGGGCAGGTCCTGGAGGAAGTCCTCATCTAGCCCACACTTTCCAGAAGGTTCTAACAACCACAGTGCCACCCTTATAGCTCTCATTTTCAGCCAACGACTAAGTCAGAAATAAACAGTGCTCCCAATGAAGAGGTAATTTGGAAAGGAGACTCCTGGCAGTCCTCTCCTGTCCCTCCCTCGACTGGCACACAATATGGAATGAGCATGAACCTCGGCAGGACCTCAGCTGTCCGAGGGACCCAGGGACGGCACCTCAACCAGTGTCTGGGCAGGGCGGCGCCATCCCTGGGGACACGAATGCCAACCCTGTCATCAGCTCCTCCCCCCTCAGGTCTGAAGCTTGGGGCCAAGCCTCCCTCTCTGGATCTGTCAGCAGCTCTGGCACCAGGCAGGAAGATGACCCTCCCAGAGATGCCCCTGGGCCATGGCCCACAGAACGCAGGAGCCCAGGAACCTCCCAGGTGTCCAGGCTGGGGCTGGTGCCTGCTCACCTGCTGGGCTTATTCGGCAGAGACTGGTCGCCTGTCTGGTTGATGCCCGTCAGGGTGACGCCGTCAGTGGCCTTCTTCTTCTCTCTCCGGCTGAGGGTTCGATTCAGGTCTGCAGACCATTCCTGGGCAACAGGTGTTGAGGGAGAGAAACCGGAGGTTCACTTGCTGGAAGCCAGTTCTGTCCACAGTCCCTACCCAGTGAGCCTGCAGTCGGCTCCATGCATGTGATGTGTAGACTTGGGGCTGTGCTCTCCCTGGTTTCCCAGAAGACCTCAGACTGCCCACGTCCCACCTATGAACCCAAACGACCTCAGCCCCTTCTTCACTGTTCAAAGCAGGGGCTCATCAAAGGGCCTGGAGGCTGGCACCTCTACAACCACCCCAAGAGGCCATGTTGCCTGCCTCCCAGAGTACTGTCCAGCAGGGGTGGCAACGACTGGGCCTGACACGCGACGTCCTGTACCCCAGTCTGGGGCCTCCCAATCCTGACCCTGCCCACCATGGTTCTCAGCCCCAGCCCCCTCAGGCCAGCATGGGCCCCTGTGGCATCCCAAGGTGTCTGCTGAGCCTCTCAAAGTAGACAGGAGCCAGCCTCTGAGGCCTTGTCCTCAAGTGCTGAAGATCCTTCACGTCAATGCCCTAAACGGTCCTTTGGGCCACAGGGTTGAGATAGTTGGCTTTGGAGAACTGAGCAAGCCTGCTACGCAGAAAAATGGGCCCTGAACTGCAAATAAAACCAGGGCTACCACCTAACAGAAGGGGCAGGCAAGTGGGCTCTCAGTCTCCGAGGAGCAGGGCCCTCGCTGTATTTCGCTGCCCTGGGACTTTCCTCTGTGATGTGAGCAGCATGCTGGGGCTAACAAAGCAAAGCAGAGCACGCTCCTCCCCGAAGCCTCACGAGTTCCCGGGCAGTGAACAGCTTCACCAACTGCACTGCAAACAGACTAGGGCAAAACCAAGAAAGGGGGCTGTGTCTTGATTCTCTAGAAGACTGCGCGCATGCCCATGTGTGTCTGAGTGCGTGCCCGCAGGTTTAACAAGTGCTCCTTCCCCCAAATCTCCACTGGTTACCAGACAACTTTGATTAAAACTTGGTATGGCTGAGTCCACAGCTCTGCTCGCATGTGCTTACAGAACTTCCAGGTTGGAAGCCAATGCAGAAGCATCCTGTCTAACCTATCCATCTGTCAGATGAGCAACTGAGGCCTAGAAAGGCAATGTGACTTGCCCACACAGAGTGGGTGGCAGACCTGGGCCCTTGACCCCAAATCTGGGCCACTTTTTTGTCTATTTTCTGAGTGAAATAGGTTGACAGAGAACTGAATGGGAACCTCAGAGTTCTCCCCAGTGACCTCTGAGTATAAATCCAGCCTGATCCTGATTGGGTGGCTTCCAAAGGCCAATGGGATCAACACCAAGCTGACGCTGAAAGGAAGGCCCAGCTCTCAATCACCCTGAGAGCAGCACAGCCTCAGCAGAACCGCTACGCGCCTGGCTGGGGCAGCACCACACACCCACGCGGGCCGCAGACACCCTGCAAGGCTTATGGCACTCTGAATTAGCCGAACACAGACACTTACTTCATCCTTGTGGCATGAAAAATAAAAACAAATTAGTGCATTAGAGAAAGTCAGGCATGGTCCCCTAACAGCTGCAAACGTGCATACAAGGAATGCGCAGGGGCTGGTTCCCAGCCCATAGACCCACAGAGAGAAAGGCACCCCTGGGCTCTGGTTGGAACACCCTCCCCAGGAGACAGATTGTCAAATAGTTCTCCCCACTGTTCCCCTCTCTGGGTATTGATGGACCCCTCAAAGGGACCCAATCAAGTTTCACAGGCGATTTCCTGTGCCACTCCAGGAGCAGTAAATACTCGCTGTGCCTGAAGCCCCAGCTATGCACAAAACACATCAGCTGAACCTTCCTGGTATGTGGCTCCAGAGGAGAGGCAAGGCTTTGTGCTGTCCCCTCTAGGGTCACTTCCACCTGGGAAGGCTCTGGCCCTCCACGTTCTCGCAGTGCTTCTGTGGAAGTGGCACAGCTGCTCTGCAGCCTCCTACTGGGAGTAAGTCCTGGGGCTGCGCAGGGGAGTGCTTGGCAGCAGCGCCCACACTGTCATTTGGAGAAACCTTCCTGTTAAGGGCCACAAAAGAAGTGAAGTGAGGACTGACAAAACTGCAGGCTACAAGGTACCCAGGAGGCTTCTGAGTGGTGGGCCTGAGCCAACAGCCCTGCATAGACAAGGTCACCGTGTTCCCCAACAGCCCCGACAGGAGATGGGTGCTCTTGTCATTCCTATTGCACACGTGGGAAAACTGAGTCACAATAAGGGTGAATAGTTTGCTCAGCTTCCCACGGGTTGTCAGAGGTGAGGCAGAGTCTGAATGCAGCCCGGGCTCTGGCCGCTGCTGAGTCAGTGAAGCCACGAGGCCCACGCCCATGGCAGAGGTAGTCACCCTCAGCATCCCCACTGGGGCAGCTGACGCCACATGCTTCCTCATCACACAGGAACGGGGGTGGCAGGACCTTAGGCCACTGCCTTCTATGCTCCCGTCAGGGTGCCAGGTGGGACCTGGTGACCCAATCCTAGGGCTGTGTGAGTCCTGAGATCCCCAGGCCCCTGCATTTCAAATGTAAACATAGTGAAAGGCTCAGACCCACAAGATGGGAAAAGAAGAATGTTCATTTTGAATTTCACTGAATTTACTGCCTGCAGTAGGGAAAAGTCCTTTGTGAGAAGGGTAAGGAGGGCTGCCCACTGAGACCGCCTCCCCTGCCCTAGCCCGCTGTGAGGGGGGCACTGTGGCTGCTCCCTTCCCAGCAATCCCATAGGGTGGGGCAGGGACCTAAGGTCCTGTGTGTCCCATGGCTCCTGCGACTGACTAAGAAGGAAGAGAATACCAGTGGCCACGTGACAGCCAAACACTCCCAACTAGAGAGGACATAACTGCGACTTCACAAGAAGTTCGGAAGGCCTTCGGTAATGCCTGCGGCCCCCAGGACTCTAAACCAGAACTTGGTCTGTACTAGGTTATGGTCTGTACTAAGCTTGGTCTGTATTTAGCTATGCCTAAGGCTGCCTGAAGGCTGGGCCCGGTGGCTCACGCCTGTAATCCCAGCACTTTGGGAGGCCGAGGTGGGCAGATCACCTGAGGTCAGGAGTTTGAGACCAGCCTGACCAATATGGTGAAAGTCCAACTCTTAAAAAAAAAAAAAAAAAAAGCTGCCTGATAAACAGAGCAAATACCAACACAGAGTCTGGAAAGAGAAAGACATCACCTAGCAACTCTGTGGGCCCAGATCCCCTCCCAGGCTGACGAGGTCACGGGCACACCCTCCTCTTACCTCAAACTGTGGCCAGTTCATGGCCATGCCCGGCCCGTGATTGGCTCGGAACCACCTCAGGTCCTCCACCGCGTCAGCCGCTCTGATGCTCTGCTCCAAGTCACGGTAAATGGTTTTGTAGCTAAATCAGAGAGAGAAACATGGCTCTTTTGGAAGGCAGGGACCAGCTACCATTCGTCCCAGCCCAGTGCCAGCCATAGCAGGTCCCACGGTCTCTGCCACTATACTAGAGTTGGTTTCACAGACTGATCCAGAACACCCCTCCCTTGGCTCAGGTGGAAGATCAGAGGCCGCCATGGGCACACAAGGCTTCTGATGAATGAGCTTTAAATCAAACCAGCAAACCAGGTGGCAACAAATGACCACATGTGGCAACCTAGACCACACTGGGCAGGCCTAGGTGTTTCTGAACCTCTGCGTCACATACACAAAAGGCACGAGCAGATGAGTTGCATGGGCCACCACTCTGTGTGGTCCTATTTAATCAGGCCCTGAGTTGAGGAAGAAAAAACCAGAGGGCGTTAGAAAGCGCCCCTCATTCCTCATCTCTGTCAGAAAAGCTTTACACCCAAAAGTACAAATGCAGAATGTGAAGATGACCCAGTGCTGAAAAACACATCCACACCAAGACAGGGTGAAGGCTGCCTTCTGCCTGGCAGCCATCATCAGCTCACTTCCTAGGGAGCTGTCCTGCAGGGGAGGAGTATGGATCACTGCTGGACCTGATATTTTCACTTATAATCTTTGTGGCTGGTGAGTCATGTACTTTCTCTGGGCCTCAGTTTCCTCCTCTGCTGAGTGGGTATGATCCCCTCCATCAAGGGCCGAGTTGTGTCTTTCACAGGAGACAGGCTGGAGTCCAAATCCCAGAGCCTCAGAATGTGGCCTTATTTGAAAATAAGGTCTTTATAGAGGTAATCAAGGTAAAATGAGGTCACTAGCAGGGGCCCTTATCCATACGACTGGTGCCCGTATTAAAAGGGGGAAATCCAGAAACAGAGACAGACAACCATCTGCATAATGGGAGTCACTCCACATGCAGAAGAACCCGACACAGCCCAGCCCTGCCCCGATCCTGCCAGCTGGGGTGAGTCATTTCATCTCGTCCAGCCACAGCTTCCTCATCAATAAGATGGGGTCAGTGCCACCCACTTTACAAGACTGTCATAAAAATGGAATGGTGGCAGAGTAGCAGCTGTACGATAACTATTGCTGTTGATGATTTTTATACAGAAGGAGACAAAGGGAAAGTGTTTCCTATTACAGCAAGCCATGATCTGCAACGTGCCCCTCCACGGCTCTGCTACATGGATGCCAGTGGTCCACATCCTCGAGTTAGCTGCAACCTCTGCCCCAGTGAAGGTAACACAGACCAAAGATGAGGGAAGCACAGAAGAAACAGCACAGCTTCCATGTCACAATTCAGAACTGAGTCTCAGTGGGTACATACTGTCCTGGGGGCTGAAAGCCAGTAAGCAGTCAGCTGATCACAAAGGCCCTCAAAGAAGCTGTCCCAGGCACAACCAGCCCAGACATGCCAGACTCACCCCCAGTGGATTTCAGAGATGTCAGCTACACTGGTCCTAGCTGTGGCCCCAAAACAGGCAGGCTCCCTTCCTGCCCAGACCCGTACATGGAGCTGGCAGAGTGGGCCTGGCCTTATCTGCTCAGCAACTGGCTGGGTCAGCCGGCCTCCCACAGGTCCAGCCAGCCATGACTGCAGCTGCAGAAAGGCTCAGCACAAGGGCCCTCCATGGCACCCAGATTTCAGAGAAGCAGGAGGCCACGAGGGCAGTGAGGAGACCTCCTCATGAACGCGCCACCCCAAACCTGGGAGCAGCATGAGTTTGCTTCAAAAACACTTTCCGTTGATTTCAATGATGTGTGTTTTTTAGCTCAAAGGAAACTTACCCAGCCACATTGGACAGGTCTAGGTGCTTCTGAACCTCCAGCAGAACCTCCCGGAAGAAGCGCAGGCGCTTCTCCTCGAACTGCTGGCACTGCTCAAACACCTGCTCCATGTTCTCCATGTACTGGGGTGTGCCCTGGTCGAGTTCCTTCAGGGACTTCTCATACTTCTCTTTGGTCTAAAGGAAAATCCAGGCATTAAGACAAAGGTTCATTTTCATTTGGCCCTTGGCTCACCCCGCCCCTGGAGTGTCACAGGCCTCCCCAGACTCCAAATGCAAAGAAAAACCAGACGCTCAGGACTCTGAGAGACTTCAAGTTCAAGTCCCAGTCCCTGCACTCCTGCAAGGTCAATCACACTCCTGTCATCTGCCCTGTCTCTCAGCAGAAGCAAGGGCCAAACAGGTAGATTCCAGTGAAGAGCAGTCTCCCCAGAGCACAATGTGTGTGGTCTTGAGCATGCCACATGCCCATGTCCTCTCCTCCCTGCAGGGAAGGGCTGTGCCTGGCTACCCTCAAGCCTCGGATCTGGCCTAGAGCAAGGGTAGGGCTGGGGCTGAATCTTGCAGCTCTCTCTCATCTTGGAGCCTCACTGTCCATTGTTAGAAGATGAGGACACTTTCTCCTTCACGTTGTTCTGATATGTAAATGACGGGCTGCAGGAAGAAGCCATTCAAAAAAAAGTCCTCCTTCCTTTGTCCTTCAGCCCACTCCATCCCTGACACAGCTGCTCCCTCCCAAGGGTTTTGCAAGGCAGGAAATGTTAAAAGCAGGTGTGGCCTATCTCAAGAGTATCCAGGGACAGCTGGAAAATGTGTAAAATTCCTGCCATGGCTAAAGTGGGCACATTCAACGGTGGAGTGTGCCTCGAGGTCAATGAACTCACATCGGCACACACTTCCTTGCACCCCCTCATCTTGGTGTACAGGGCCGCCAGTCTGGTGGCCAGGCAGTTTTGTTAGCTGGTGGGATCATGGTCGTCGTGGCCCCCTGGGGTGGGTAAGGGACAGCAGGGCTGATGCCACGTATTTATTGCAATTCTTTCCACTACAGGGATAATCACAGGCTCCACTCAGGTCTAAGCTTTGCTGTCCTTAACATGTGTGGGGCCTTCTGAGGAAGGATGGAGCACTCCCTGAGCCACTGCAGGCCTATGAGGCACCTTCTCTGCCCACAGCTGGGACTGAGTCTAGCCTGCCCATGTGGCTCCTGCGCTCCCCTCCCAGATGCCCTCCTCTGACTCATGTGTCTCAGTCCTTGGGAGACTCCGATTCAGGCTCCAAAGCAACCACTCTTCTTGAAGCCATCCCCAGCCCCCTGAGACCAGGTCCCTGACTAGGGCCCTAACTCCTGCCCCTTTCTCCTCTCCTGGTATCTGGGTCCTTGCTCTGCTTCTCAGCCTCCTGAGATGCCTGGGCGTGGGTCCTCTGTGCCTACAGGAAAAGGTCACCCCTGTCAGGGCTGGGGCATGCCCAGCAGAAAGAGCTCCACAGTACTGTGGCTATTCCCCTATTCCCTATCACCACCCCACTGCCCGTGCCCACGCCCACCACCTGGCAGCCCTGCATGGGAGTCTAGGTCAGCAGCCTGAGACACACAGCTGTAGGTTCAGCGCCCAGCATCCAGAGGACACTGCTGAAGTGACACAGAGCAGTCCCCTCTCAGGAGTCTTCAAGACACAACATCCTCCCGGGAGCTCTCAGGGTACTCAGTGGCAACAAGACGCTCCAACTCTGGGCTGCCCCTGCCCTCAGCCTGTGCCGACCCTGCTGGCCCGAGGTCCTGCCCCCAGCACAGGCAAGGTACTGAGCAGGGTCGTGACTGCTCAGGAAATCCCCTTGCAGGGCACAGAAAGTTCTCAACAAACACTCATCGAGTAAAACAAGACATGGCCTTCACCCTTAGGTGGACCGTAATATTTTAGCACTAAATGCAAAAAGTTATTTTTCTCATGGATGCTACAAGATGCAGTTGATGGCTGATAAGAAACATAAAAGTACATGTGCAACCAGATGGCGGTGGTGTGTATGTGCATGTGTTTGTGTATGTATGTATGCATCTACCCACCTACCTATTTAGAGATGGGGTCTCACTTTGTCGCCCAGGCTGGAGTGCAGTGGTGTGACCATAGTCACAGCAGCCTTGAACTCCTGGGCTCAAGCAATCCTCCCACCTCAGCCTCTGAAGTAGCTGGGATTACAGGCACATGCCACCACACTCAGCTAAATGTTTAAATTTTTTGTAGAGATGAAGTCTCACTATGTTGTTCAGGCTGTGTGCTGGTTTTTGGAAACCACGTCAAGAAGGGTGGTAGGGAGGGACTGCCCTCCTCTCCAGAGCTCTAGGCCCACAAGGCCTTCTCACATCCTGTGGTCACCAGTCAGACCACAGAGGCAGGGAGGGCCCCAGGAGGGAACCCACAACAAAGCGTCCCATTCATCCTGCCAGACGCTTATGTCCAACCTCGTGCCCTGGGCCTGTTCTGCAGAAGCCTGAGTTGATGTTCTGGGTGGCTGTCAAACACGAAAAGCCTCTCTTCCTCTCCATCTCCGCTTCCCTCTCTTTCACAGGCACACCCCCGCCCAACATGGAGAAGCCCCATCTTTCCTTCAGGTACCTTTCTGGACACCTGATCCCCTGGGATTCTGGCAAAGGCCCGAGAGTTCCAAGGGACCTTGTGCTTCTTAAGCCCAGGTGCATGTACTCCATTCAGTAGATGGTTCCAGGCTTCTCACCTGATCCCACCCTGGAGGCACCTGGGCTGCTTCAAAAGCCTAGATTCCTGGCTCCAGCAATGAGGGTTGGGGGGTTTCCAGAGGATTCTGACACTGGGTCTGAGTGATGAACTCTCGTGTAGATGACGTGTTCCCCTTGCTACGCCGACGGCATGGCAGTGAGGAACAGTGGAGAAAGGGAATACGGCCAGGTTTCGGGTCAGAAGTCCCTGCTCTCACCTGCTGGGTGGCATGTGATTTAACCTCTCGGATCTTGGTTTCCTCATTCATAAAACAGGGATGGCACCTCCTAACTGACAGGGGCAGAGTGAGGCTCGTCTGAGGCCTGGAAAGGGTGGTGGGTAGTGAAAGCAGCTTAGGGCTCCTGCTTCCCCTCTGGCCCACGTCCTGTTCCTGGAGTGCAGCCTCTCTCTACCTCATTCCATCTCTCTGCAAATCCCAGTTGGGAATCTCTTCTCCAAACACCGAGGCAGGGCAGACCGTTGGTAATGATACCCCCCAGCCCTCACGGCTGAGCGAAGGAGGGGAAGTGGGGCCAAGGGCTGAGCCCTCACTTCCTGTGAACTTTCAAATCACAAGACGATGACGCTGTCTGGTTTTAAGTCCTGTGACTCTAGGACCTTCCAGGCAGAATCACTATCTACATCTGCAGAGCACTTTGTAGTTTACATTGATTTCTCACTAACCCACTGGGGCAGAAAATCTCCTCTTCACAACAGAAATGGAAGGGCACCCAGGATGCCACAGTGTTTGGTCACTGACTCTCCTTGGCCAAAGGCCACCATTCTGCCACCCCTGGCTCCACAGCCGCCTCTACCTCACTCTCAGGGCCTGTTACGGTGGAGACTGCGTGGCACCTCCGTGTCTCCTTCCACCTGACTTCCCAGACACGCACTCCCAGCCTGCAGGCCCTCCACCAGGTCTCTGCCCCCAGCCCCTCTCCCTACACAAGCAGGGCAATACTTCTACACCATCGCACCCTCCTCAGCTCCTCCCCAGTCCCACCCAGGCTCAGGCCCTCCTCAGCGGCTCCTGGCCAGCAGCATCCTGAGCTCCTTACTCAGCCTGGCTATCCAGGCCACCGGCGATTTGGTCCTCATAACCCTCTATACCAGCTCACACCACACCCATTCACACCTGCCACTGGCCACACCCATGTTGGCAGGCACAAGCGGCTCCCTGAAGCAGTGCCAGCTGTCCTTGCGTCTCTGAGCACAAGGAGCCGTCTGTTCCCCACAGCTTGCCCAGAGCCTGGCTCTGCCCCTCGACTGAGCAGGAACAATGGCTAGGTGCTAGGGCACTCACCTGTGGCCTTCCTGAGGCAGGGGTGTGTTTTATTAGTATTTATCCCTCTATCCACCCATTCACCCAAGCAGTTACAGAAGACTTACTATGTGTCAGACACATGAACAAGTGACATGGTGGCACTCGACGTGTAAAACCAAGTGTACAATTTACCTTAAGAACATCTTGCTTGCACTTTTCTACTTTGTCTTGCAATTTCTTGAGCTGTTCAGGGTTGAGGGACGGGTCTGCCTTGCTGTTGGCTTCTCGTGAGATAGCCAGCTTCTCCTCTTTGCATGCTGCATGGTGGGCTTTCTTTGCTGCTTCTACCTACAGGGAGAATTAGTTCCTGAATGCCACGTCGCTGGGAGTTCAGGATCCTCCTTAGAGGTTACACAGACCATGAGAATGCTTGTGCTACCAAGAGGGGAGGAAAAAGCAGGTGGAAAACTGTATGTCTACTATCACAGCAACTCATCACAACAGGAACACACTCAACACACATATCTACAGAGAACTTGCTTTGCCCCGTGCATGGTTCGAGGCACCAGGGACACAGCAAGAGACACAAGAGCCTGAGCCTTCGTGAAGCTTCCATTTGAGTTGAGGGAGGCAGATCCAGTAGAGGAAAAGCTACATGCCAGAGTCCATCAGAAGGCATTAAGTGTGGTAGAGGGGAAGACAGACAGGGAGCATGGCGTGGGCAGAGAAAGCCAACTGAGATGGCATGGAGCACGCACATGGAGGAGTATGGACACCCCAGGAAGACCACGCCAAGTGGCTGGATCAGCAAATATAAAGAAAGTTCCGAGGGGGAACCTAGCGCAAGCGAGAGGGCTATGCTGGGGAGGCAGAGTGACTGGTCACGTCTCCCCTTGTTTTAATGGCTGTTTTATACACACACACACACACACACACACACATTTAATAGACCCTTCCTTCTTTGAGCCAAAGCCACAAATTAGCACTTTGGGAGGCCAAGGCAGGTGGATCACCTGAGGTCAGGAGTTCAAGACCAGCCTGGCCAACACGGTAAAACCTTGTCTCTACTAAAAATACAAAAAATTAGCAGGGTGTGGTGGCATGCACTTGTAATTGTAATACCAGCTACTCAGAAGGCTGAGGCAGGAGAATCACTTGAACCTGGGAGGCAGAGGTTGTAGTGAACCGAGATTGTACCACTGCACTCCAGCCTGGGTGACAGAGAGAGACTCCGTCTCAAAAAATAAAAACAAAAAACTTAAAGAATGCATATAGAGCATTCAGCGTCTTGAACCTGGGTAAATGTCAGCCACAATGGGCTTCTAGCCTGAGGAGTAGCTCTTTCTCTACCAGGTCTGGCCTGCTGTGCCTAGAGCCAATGGCAGGAAGTCGTGGGTGTGGGAGGGGGTGCTGCTGGTGGGGTGCCAGGCAGAGTGAGGCTGGGCAGGAAAGCCAGCAGGAGGAATGTACCTCTTTCAGCTTCTTGGCCCAGGGCTTCTGTGCCTTCCGAAAGCCGTCCTCGGCTTCCTTGGTCTCCTTGAAGCCGCCCATCATCTGCTTGTGAAAGGCTTCCTTCTGCCAGTTCTTGATCTTCTCGAAGTCCTCACTCATCAGGGAGGCCTTCACCTCCAGGTGCAGCTCGCTCACCCTCTCTGCCTCGGACATGACGGCCGTCCAGGCCTTCTCCACGGTGCCGTACTGGGGCCCTGCACAGGGGAGAGAAGCTGCAGGTCACTCTGCGCTGGCCGTGGTGGGGTCTCCTCTGCTCATACCTCGGCTGTTCAGGTGGGCATTTAGACCACAGAGAGGGTTTCCTTTTGGTTGTTTCAGATATTTTTCTCTCAGGGACTCTGTGCCTTTTTCAGTTCCTGAAGCTGAATTTGCTCTGCCACTCGTGTTAGGAAAATTGGGGGATTATGACTTTCCTTTATTTTATTTATTTATGAGACAGAGTTTCGATCCTGCTATCTGTCTGTCTATCTAATCTATCTATCTATCTATCATCTCTCTCTCTCTCTCTCTCTCTCTCTCTCTCTCTCTATCTATCTATCTGATGGAGTTTCGCTCTTGTTGTCCCAGGCTGGAGTGCAGTGGCACGATCTTGGCTTATTGCAACCTCCACCTTCTGGGTTCAAGAGATTCTCCTGCCTCAGCCTCCCGAGTAGCTAGGATTACAGGCGCCCGCCACCAGGCCTGGCTAAATTTTTGTACTTTTAGTAGAGAAGGGGTTTCATCATGTTGGCCACGCTGGTCTCAAACTCCTGACCTCAGGTGATACACTCTTCGGCCTCCCAAAGTGCTGGGATTACAGGCATGAGTCACTGTGTCCCGCCATGCCTTTCCTTTATTTAAAGCCACTGAACTCTTTAAAAACTCAAATTTCCACATCTTATAAGTTTTAATTTACTTAAAGGTGGCCAGAGAAGGGGAGACCTTCTGAAGTGAGTGGACACTGCTCTCAGGTGTTAGGCACCCACCCGCACACACCAATGCCTCTCCTGGCGTGGCTCCTATCAGCCCTGCTTGGCCCCGGCCAGCTCTGCACTGCCTCCCTCTGCAGGACTGCGTTCATTCAGTCCCAAAAAGAGCCCAGCTCCAAGCACAAGTTTGAGAACACTGTGGAATGAGGACTGTCCCCTTGGCAGAATGGAACCTATCCTGCGGGAGGAAGGAGGGGAGGAAGCAGGAGCCTGCTCTGGACGAGTGTGGCAGGAGGGGCTGAGTCACCTCTCTCTACTCACTGTTCTCAGTCCCCGAGGCTCAGGAAAGAAGCCCTAATCCAGGCTGGCATTTCTATTAAAGAGGTATGCTGGGGTGGCGTGAGGCTGGAGGGAGGGAGAGCCATGATAGTGCTGACACAGAAATCAAGAAAACCCACAGCCATTCCTCAAGGTGGTCATGGGGACAGTGACCAAGTGTGCCAAGTCATGAAGGAGGTGGGTTGGAGGGAGAGCAGGCTGTGAGAACCCAGAGAGGGCACATGACTCTGGGGCTTGGAGACAACAGAGCGCAGCCCCAGAAGCTGGAACCCTCTGTGCCATAAAATGAGCATGTTCCTGGCCGGGCACGGTGGCTCACGCCTGTAATCCCAGTACTTTGGGAGGCCAAGGTGGGTGGATCACGAGGTCAAGAGATCGAGACCATCCTGGCCAACAAAGTGAAACCCCGTCTCTACTAAAAACACAAAAATATTAGCCAGGCGTGATGACACGTGCCTGTGGTCCCAGCTACTCGGGAGGCTGAGGTGGAAGAATTGCTTGAACACAGGAGGCGGAGGTTGCAGTGAGCCAAGATTGTGCCACCGCACTCCAGCCTGGAGACAGAGCAAGACTCCGTCTCAAAAAAAAAAAAAAAAAAGAGCACGTTCCTGTCCTGTCCACAACACCACGGCTAGACTCACAAGGTGAGGGTGGCAAGGGTGCTTTGTAAACCTCAAGCTGACTGACAGCTGGATCCCGGGACAGGGGCTGGAGCAGGTGGAAATTAAACGATGACAGTGCCACCGACCGAGGGAGCTGGTGGATCCCAGGCCCGTCTTCCACCACAGGCCTGCTCCACAGCCTGAGTACCCACCCTGCACTAAGGACTGTGCTGAGCCCCCACACACAGCCCAAGTCGGCATCACGGGTAAGGGCAGGCAGTTGGACTAGACATGGCTGGCCTGGGGCCTGGCTCCCCTGGTTGGCTCCTGAGGACAGCCAGCTGGCACAGGAGAGCCTGCCCCAAAACACACCAAGAAACCCACGCTGCTCTGCTTCTTGCTGGGAAGCCTGGAATCAGTCAAGCTCCTGCTTTACTGCTGGGAAGTGTGTTCTAAGCATGGCCCCGGTCCACATAACAGTGGCACTAATGAAGCTGCAGAATCTTCTGAGCTTTTCGGAGGGGACGGAACGGGGTGAAACCTCTGCCATACAACACCTGTAATTATATCCTTACAATTCAAACTCAGAAAGCCTGCCAGGTGTTGCTAGCTAGTCTCTTCTGACTTGCTACGTGGCCAAGTTTAAAAACAAACAGCTCTCAGTGTTAGAAACCAAGGTGCTGAGCAGCAAGGCCCTCCCTGTGATAGGAACGTTCTCAAGTTCTGCGTTGATTCGGTAAGTGCAAGCATATCCTATGGATGAGAAGGGCTGTAGTCCTGTGCCCCCAAGGAAAGGGATCAAAAGCTCATGGAGCCTGTGCCTGCTGGGGATGAGCACTTTAATGCTCCCCATAAAAATCACACCCCACCCTGGAACTGGGAGATGCACTTTTGCCCCAATCTCAAAAGACAAGAAACTGGCATAGAGGGTCACAATCTGCCCAGAGCCCCTAGCTGGGGCGCAGCTGCCTCCAGGTGGCAGGACCTGTGCTGGGGCCTCCCTACCCTTCTCCACGAGCTGCCTCCAGCGCCGGGCCCACTCGGTGAGCTGCTGCGCATACGCCTTCTCGATGCGCGCCCGCTCATGCAGACAGTTCATGAGGTCGGTGCACAGGCGATGACCATCATCAATCCGCTTCACGGTCCGCTTGTAGTTTCCAACCTAGGAGAGAGAACCAGCTAAGGCAGGGGCTTGGGGCAGCCCGTCCTTGGCTGCTGCACAAATGGCCTCAATGTCAACCAGCCCCCAGTGTGCCCCTGGGGTTGCATGTTTACTACATCCCTCTCCCAGACTCTGAAAGGCACCTCGTGTTGTTAGATAACAAGCCTCTCTGTTTTTGTTATTAACAAGATCATCCACATCAGTGAACGGGGGCTTCTCAATGTTCTTTAGGTTGGGTACCAAGTAGCAACTGGGCCGTGGGTCAGGGAGGGAGGCAGACTGGCTCAGGGAGGGCTACCATGGAGGAAGGGGAGGGGCTGAGGATGCCTGAAAGGGCACCTCATGCAGACTGAGGGGCTGGGGCTGGTTTCCTGGAGTAGGTGACATCTAGCCAAAGCCTTCTGCTTTGATGTCATCCATCACATGCTGGGCTACTGCTTCCCAATCATAGCCATACACATTTCCACCTACTGAGCACCTACCGTGTGCCAGGCATCCTGCTAGGTGTTTTACATCTCCAAACACTGTCTCCCCCAACCTAGCAGGAATAAGTGTCCCCATTTTACAGATGAGGGAAAAAAAGGCTTAGAGAAGTTATGTGGTTTGTCAAGATTCTGCAGCCACAGTGGCTGGGCTAGAGCCAAAGGCTTTTTTTTTTTTTTTTTTGGAGACAGAGTCTTGCTCCGTCGCCTAGGCTGGAGAGAAGTGGCATGATCTTGGCTCACTGCAACCTCCGCCTCCCGAGTTTAAGCATTCCCCTGCCTGCGCCTCCCAGGGAGCTGGGACTACAGGTACGCACCACCATGCCCAGCTAATTTTTGTATTTTTAGTAGAGATAGGGTTTCACCATGTTGGAAAGGAAGGTCTTGATCTCTTGACCTTGTGATGAGCCTGCCTTGGCCTCCCAAAGTGCTGGGAATACAGGCATGAGGCACCATACTCTATATGAAGGCAGCTTTTCAAATGGTTCCAGGTAGGACTGTCTCGATAGCAAAGCTCTGTGAGGGCTAAGCCGAGTTTTGACTGCCTTTTTTGCATATGAAAAGAGAAAGTAGTTTGCCTAAGTTATAAATAATAATAGAATAACAGAAAATGTTAATGGCTAATTTGGGGTGAAAATGAAAATGTTCAATAGGTTTCATTCTTTGAGCTGCTGGCTTGAGAGGACTGAGTTGCTGATACTTGAGCACCCAGAGGAAATTTGACAGAAAAATGATCTCTTTTCCCTTTTTCTCCCACTGCTTTCAAAAATCTTAGTCAACCCCTTGCCAGTTTTACCTTTTCTAAAAATCTCTCTGCCTGGCCCTGCACAGAGATGGGCAAGGGGAGGGAAGAGGGCTGCAGCGCCTGGAGGAAGGGCTGTCCCTTAGGCTGAGCTAGATGGGCTGAGATGACTCAACCCCTACGAGAACCAGAATCCTGGTGAAAAGCAAAGACCCCTGGAAGGTGGTTAGCCTGGGCAGCCTTCTCCAGAGACAGATGAGACTTCCGGCTCTGCTCATTCTCTTCAAAGACCTCCCCCAGCAAGGCTGGCAGCTCAGCAGCCCATCAAAACATGAGCTGAACCTGAGCGTCCACTCGATACTCGAACAGCTCCTGTGAGGAAGTAAAAAGTGAGCATTTTCACAGCTCATTCGAGGTGACATTATGTGCACCCTTCCCTTAAAACGAGACCTTACTGTTACAGCAAGATGAAAAAAATATCCAGCAAGCAACTCAGTGTCACTGAGCTGGTGGCAGGAGGAGCTGAGGTAATCACGGCCCTAACGGCCTTGACAGTCGACATGAGCTCACGACGCAGAGCTGGTTTTTAGCTCGCTATCACCAACGGTATTGAAACCGGTCATCACCGTCAAATCACGTATTTTGGCTCTCTTGAAACCTGTCTGCCTCTCTGATTTTCAGAGCCCTTGGGAAAAGGTTTAGGAAAAGAAAAGGGTATTTCCTAACAAGTCACATGTTGGTACCACCCATCAGCACACACAGGAGCTGCAAGACACATTTACACAACAACTCTTGAAATCTGGAAAGCCGCAAGGAATGTAGGAAGAATGTTTCCGTAAGTACACATTTTAGGTTTCTGTGCAAGCTTTCAGCCTACCACTGCTGGGGACAAGAGGCAAGCTGGCTGAGCGCAGAGCCAACAGGAGAAGGGGAGTATGCCAAACAGCTGGGACCAGGACACCCCAGCAACATCGACCCTGCTGTCCCGCTAACGAAATGGCCGTGTGGCTCGTGACAGGCCATCATTATAAGTCTCTATCACCATAAACCACCAACGACAGAGCAATGTGGCCTTCCCATTTCCCTGGGCAAAGCGCTGCAGCAGTCCAGGAGCAGAGCTATATACAGCTGCTTCTCTAGGTTGAGATGGAATCTACCCATAGGCAAAACTGCCCACTACAGGGTGCACTTAGATGAGCATGGAGAAATATACACCGAGGTCTACCGCCTCCACTTTCGTCTCTCATGAAGTGCCTCTGTGCCCCCTTGCAGCCCATCCCCTCCCCACACAGCTCCCAGCAACCACAGACATGATTTCTGCCCCTTTTCCAGGATGGCAAGGATATGTGGAATCACACAGTATGCAGCCTGGCTTTTGAGACTGGGTTCTGTCATTTCCCATAATGCTTCTGAGATGAATCCATGTTGCTGTCTATGTCAGAAGTTCATTCTAACTTATTGCTAAGTACTATTCTATTGTGCAGTTATATTACCATTTATTTTATCCATTCATCCTGTTTAAGGCAGCTTGGGTCATTTTCAGGTGGGGTCATTATAAGTAAAAAAGCTATAATGTTCATCCATTGGTCTTTCATTTCTCTTGGGGGAATACCTAGGAGTAGAATTGTTACATGGCACATGCATGTTTAACAAAACTGCCAAACTGCTATCCAAAGTGATTGTCCCACTTTGCATTCCCATCAGCAACAGATGAGAGTTCCAGCTGTTCTGCGTGCTCCTGGCACTTGCTATTGCCAGGGTGCTTTGTTTAGTTTTGTTATTTTTAGGCATTCTATTTAGTGTAGCAATATTGCATGGTGATTTCAATTTGCATCTCCCCGAAGTCTAATAATACTGAAAATCTTTTCTTATGACTACTTGCCATCTGCATGCCTTCCTGAGTAAAGTTTGTTCCTTTTTTTTTTCTTTTTGCTTTGTTGCCCAAGTTAGAGTGTAATGGCATAATCATGGCTCACTGCAGCTTTAACCTCCCAGGCTCAAGTGATCCTCCCACCTCAGCCTCCTGAGTAGCTGGAACTACAAGCACGTGCTACCACACCTGGCTAATTTTTGTATTTTTTGCAGAGACGGGGTTTTGCCATGTTGCCCAGGCTGGTCTTGAATTCCTGGGCTCAAGTGATCCTCCCACCTCGGCCTTCCAAAGTGTTAGGATTACAGGTGTAAGCCACAGCGCCTGGCCTGTTCCCTTTTTAATACCTTTTTTAGACAAAGTCTAAACCTCCGTCTCCCGGGTTCAAGTGAGTTTTTTGCTTCAGCCTCTCGAGTAGCTAGGACTACAGGCACACACCACCATGCCCAGCTATTTTTTTTTTTTTTTTTGTATTTTAGTAGAAACGAGGTTTCATTGTGTTGCCCAGGCTGCTTGCAAACTGCTGAGCTCAGGGAATCCATCCGCCTCGGCCTCCCAAAGTGTTGGGATTACAGGTGTGAGCCACTGCACCCGGCCACATTTTTAAAAAAATCAAAGGTATAATAATGATTAGCTTTTAAAATGCAAGAAAATTTTCAAATATTTGACAAATCGATCATACAGTAAAATCAGCACATACATAGTTAACTACTTCTCTATCAGTTTTGTAATTAAAAAGCTCTCTTTCACTTTTTCAAAACATGAGTTTGTTTTGGGAAAGCCAAATGGCAATGGCTGAAAACTTTAGGTAGAAACTGAATATAAGCATGCTTTCTTCCAAACGTATTAATTAATTCATTCACAAAATCCTTATTTTTGAACCAGGTATGAAGCTATGTTCCTAACCTCCTCTAAATTCAGGCTCACTCCACTCAGAAACTAAGCTACCAAAGACAAATGTTCAGCATACATGTGCCTGGATGTCCCTTCACTGCCCTAAAAGGGACTGCCTGGCAGATGGAGGGCCAACCATGCACCTACTGAGAGACTCCGCACTTGGGCACTGGAACTGGGGCACTGGGAGGAGGGGGTGAGAGGTATCCTGAAGCCAATATTCAAAGGGCATCTTCAAGGACAGCTGGGAGGCTGGCCAGATTAAAGGTGAGGCCAGGGACATAATTCGAGGTTCAGGGAACAGCATCAGCAAAAGGAAGGTGTGTCAGCATGGTGACCATGGGGCACTGAGAGTAGTCAGCTGGGAATGGAACACAGAACACAGAATGACTGGCAATGAGGGAGGGCAGATGGTGTGAAAGGTGAGGGCTGGGCCTTCATCCTGAAGGGTTTTGGGCTTGGGGACTGGTGGGGCTCAGAAGGCTGGTGGGGGGTGGGTACATCCTGGAAGGAAGGATGACAGCAGCCTTCAGAGAATGGGGCTACAACAGAGGAACCCAGGGCGGGCGAGCTGGAAAAGGGGGCTGCCACCCTCCAGGTGGCAAATGCGGGGACAGAGGTAATGGGATCCCTGGCTCCCAGACAGGCTTCTCTGCATACAGCGTCCCCACCTTCTCCAGGCTGGGCCCAGCAGGCTTGGGAAAGAGAATCTCCTTTCTCTTGTCGCCCAGGCTGGAGTGCAATGGTGTGATCTCAGCTCAGCGCAACCTCTGCCTCCTGGGTTCAAGAGATTCTCCTGCCTCAGCCTCCCAACTGAGATTACAGGTGTCCACAACCATCCCCAGTTAATTTTGTATTTTTAGTAGAGATGGGGTTTCTCTACTAAAAATTGGTCAGGCTGGTCTCAAATTCCCAAACTCAGGTGATCCACCCGCCTCAGTCTCCTAAGATTACAGGAGCATGCTTCTTTCTAGGGTCCTCAGAGGCCACTCTTCCGCCTCCCAGGGATGGGCTTTGGGGCCACATCTCTCACAATCAAGCTCTGCCTCTAGGGCATCCACTCCCTTCCCCATTCCCTTCCCCAAGGCCAGGACTGGCCCTGCTGCTTGCCCTCCACTAGGCTGCACCCACTCCCTCTCAGTGAGCCAGGCTTCTAACTGTTCCTCTGAGAACTCAGTGTCAAGCAAGCCTCAGTTTTAAAGTCGGTTAGGATGAGCTGGGGGCTAGAGTCTCAACCATCCCTATGCAGAAACATCCATGTAATCAGGAGCAGAGAAATGAGCCCTACCTGAAACCCAGTGGCTTACTGTCACAGACATGCTGGAGGGACTATCCAAGGAGGCTGTGCCAGCTCCTCCTCCATCCTGCATGCATCTGGTGTAAACAGTCCCAAGGTGCCTTTCACAAGGACACTGAGGAAAGGTCTGCTGTGCAGACACAGGACCACACCAAGCTCTGTGGCGCTCCCAACTCCTAATACGTTCAGAATCTGTGTCCTAAGAGGGTGTGGACCTGTGCCTTTCTAATCCACCACTCTTTCTCCATTGCTACCCACAGGGTCTACCACACAGCAGGCACCCCATAAAAATGTGAAGTAAAACCATAACATGACCAGAAGGAAATGTAGGTGAACACCTTTGTGACTCAGGGTAGGGCTCCTTAAACAACATTTTTTTTTTTTTAAGATGGAGTCTAGCTCTGTTGCCCGGGCTGGAGCGCAGTGGCGTGATCTTGACTCACTGTAACCTCCGCCTCCCGGGTTCAAGCAATTCTCCTGCCTCAGCCTCCTGAGTAGCTGGGCTGACAGCACACAGAGCACACAGATGCCCCTGCACGTGGGTGCCTGGAGGGATGAGCCTGAGAACTGTAAGGCAGCTCTACGCCTGTAGACTGGCAACCACTAAAGAGCAGGAAAGGCCAAGTGTGGGCAGAGGTGGGCATATAGCACCCTTTACTGGATGTACTAGTGGAAAGCAGACTGGGCAGGCCTCTGCACACGACTCGGCAGTCATTAAGTCATGAAGCATGCAGGTGCCCTACGACGACCCAGCAACTTCATTCCAGGCTCACATCCCCACAGAAATGTTCCCTTGGGTCCCTTGGATCCCAGGGCAGGCAGGGGGCTTCTCCCTGGGGAATGCACAGGTAAGCACAGGCCCAGCAGTGCAGCAGGAGGAAGGATGCAAGACCACACAGACACACTGACCTGGAACAGAAACAGAACGATGTGGGGCATGACGCCATTTACACCAACTAAGAATGCGTGCACATGAAGTAGGGGTGCAAAGTTTATGAGAGCAGACGCTAACAAAGGCTGTAACAGAGATGGGGAGGGGGTCTAGGTATCAACCGCAGGTGGAAAAATGGAGACAGGAACAGCATTGATGAATGAGACCCCTCCTACCTGCCCCCATCCCAGCTCTCTGTTAAGTCTTGGCTCCTTTTTCCCACGGAGGCTTCTCTGATGCGGCCCGTCCTTGCTGGAGCACCAGTGTAGAGCACTAGCCCAGTCTACACCACCTGCATCCACAGACAGGGGAGACTCGTCTGAGGGCTGCTGCCATCTGGTCCAGCTGGAGGCTACAATGGCCCTTCCAAACACCATCCCCATGCCCCTTGGGTCACATCTCGTTTCAAAAATTGCCTCGAGCACATTAGCCTCACTTCCCTAGCTAGACTGCAAGCCTCCTGGCAACAAGCACCACACACTGAGTGATTTTCACTAGCGACAGCATTATAATAGAGCATGCCCATACTCGGCCAGGCAGAGTACTGACAGTTTTACTTGCCACCCCACTTAATCTTGTGATAGTGCTAGCCAGGGGATACTACTGATGTCTATTTTTTAAAATTAAATTGAATTTTATTATTTTATTTGTGAGAAGGGCCTCACTCTATTTCCCAGGCTAGAGTGTGACGGCATAATCAGAGGCATGACCCTCCTGGCTAAAGCAAGCCTCCTGCCTCAGCCTCTGAGTAGCTGGGACCACAGGTATGTACCACTACATCTGGCTAATTTTTTACATTTTTTGTAGAGACAGGTTCTTACTATGTTGTCAGGGCTGATTTCAAACTCCTGGGCTCAAGCAATCCTCCCAATTGGGCCTCCCAAAGTGTTGGGATTACAGGCATGGGTCACCACAGGTGGCCTAGTGTCCCTATTTTACAGAAAAGGAAACTGAACCCGAAGCATTCATAACTCCATTTCTGAGCGTCTGGCAACACCTTCTTGCTACTTAAAAATATTTAATGAACAACCACTGTGTGTGAAGGACCACGAGGCCCTAGGGATACAGCAGTGAACAAACTGCCATGACGCTGTCCCTCATGGAACTGATGGCTAGAAAAATAAAGCAATGAGACAGTGATAAATTCTGAGAAGGAATACTCTGGGTGCTCGGGGCTGCCTGGAGGAAGCGATTTTTGAGGCGAGAGCTGAAGGCAGCTCTGAGGCAAGGCCGCTTTCTGACAGCCAGAGGAAAATGCCACGAGGCCCACGGAGAGTGAGCTGGGGGCGCTGCTGCCCGAGACACCTCCCCTATGGCTCACCCCTCCCCTGGTACCCTGTGTGGACATGTGCTGTCACATGCCAAAATGCATTAAAATAGTGGGTTCTGAGGGCAACTATGCCTCTCTATATGTCTCCATCATCCATGCCAGGCAGAGAGAGGACATTCTATCTTCTCAGAGCCCAAATGGTGCTGGGAGCTGGGATTTCCATTCCCTGTGGAAAGGAAGGGACTGAGAAGTTGCTGAGACCTCAGAGGCATGGCCAATGAAACAACTCGTGATCCTTAATCTATCTGTTGTTTTTTTGGTTTTGTTTTGTTTTTTGAGACGGAGTTTCGCTCTGTTACCAGGCTGGAGTGCAATGGTGCGATCTTGGCTCACTGCAACCTCTGCCTCCTAGGTTCAAGCGATTCTCCTGCCTCAGCCTCCCAAGTAGCTAGGATTGTAAGAGCCCACCACCATGCCCAGCTAATTTTTGTATTTTTAGTAGAGACAAGGCTTTGCTATGTTGGCCAGGCTGGTCTAGAACTCCTGACCTCAGGTGATCTGCTTGCCTCAGCCTCCGAAAGTGCTGGGATTATAGGCGTGAGCCACCATGCCCGGCCTATTTATCAGTTCTTAATCCTGTGAGTCATACAAGCTCTTCCCAAGATACCTAAAAGGAATCAACTCTTAGCACATCATCAGCCAGTAACTGCAGGGCTGAAGGATGAGCAGCTCCTGGTCCTTCTGTACATTCCTGAGAGAGTCACATAAACAGTGTGCTGCAGTGCCTCACCGGGCCTTCACTGCAGCTACAAAGCTTTCAGGGAAATCTAGGGCCTGAGTTACTTTATTCCTAAGCCTACCCGTGCCCCAGGCAGCTGGGAGGGCTCCAGGACTAAGTACCTTCTCTCCTCAGGACTGTGCCCTGCAGGGTCACTACCTCTCGCCCACATCCCTGAGGAGGGTGTGCATGTGCCCAGCTGATGTTGTATCCTGTACACACCTGCCAGGCGTCTCCATGGTGACAGCTTCCGGCAACTTTCTTCCAATCTATCCTAACCCCTACACTGAATCTTCCTTTCCAAATGGGGATGACTGTTGATCTTAGGGTTGTGAAATCTGTGATGTGTGTTTGAAAACACCAAAGAGTAACAGGTGTGCTTGAAAAATCATCAAGTCTGTGCCTTGCTTTCAGGTCTCAAACTGCATCCTCATTTCTATGGGATTCCACTCAACCTGGTCCCCAAACTTCCTACCAGTTCGTCCACCACTGGGCTCCCAACTTGTCCCAGCCCTGGAATGAAGGCCCTAGGAGTTCCACAACTCGGTGCTACCTTGAACCACAACCCTAGACTAACACCTAACTTCACTGGGCCCTCCATCTGCAAATGAGGTGATGATATTTACATTGCAGGACGCAAGAGGATTAGAGACTGACGCTCCCTGCCTAGGCGTGGACCTGCTGCCATTGTTCTATCAACAGACGCAGCTTCCAAATCACCTTGAGTCTGATCTGCAATCCTGGCTTGATTCTGACCCAGCACTAGTCCTGCCCTTTCCCTGGGGCCTTACTTCTGTCCCAACTCTGGGTTTTCAGTTCTTGCCCCCAACACTGACCGGCCCTAACCTCTGTTCCTGAAACCTGTATCTACCCTGAAAGCACCCCTTACTGTTTGATAATTTAAAAGCACGAATCCCAGATTTTGACAACCTTAAAGGCCAATTGAGTTATTAATCTTTAACTGAAATGTTCAAAACGACAAAATAAAAAACAGATGAAATAGAAACCCAGAAATTGCAATTTTCAGATCCTAACTCCAAAGGGAGAACATGAAAGATAAATAACGTAGAGTGGAAGGATGAGTCTATGCGTGGCTATGCGGAACCCAACTCCTCCCAGAGGCCGCTGGCTGGCCAGGTTCCCCACGCTCTGCTCCCTTCGTGCGTGTTGTGCATGTTACACCAATGTCGCAAAGGCCCCACGACACCCTACACGTGTGCCACCCTGTGTGCATATGCCACCCTGTATGCCACGGCCCCCAAGACCCCACCGTAGAGCCCTGGGTCTCTGGGAAGGAGTGTGCTGTTCACTCACTTTCTGCCAAGCACCCAGCAAGTGGCAGGAGTTTGGCCCCTGGCTGCTGTTTTTGCTCTCCTGCACACCCCAGGGAAGCGCTCACTGACGCAGGCACCACCTTCCTAGAAGAGCCGTTACGATGAGGTCATCTGCCTGGTCCCTAAACTCGCTGAAGACCTGAGGCTTTTGGCAGAAACCCCAAGGCACCCCCTGACTGACAGGGAGTGTGAGAGACATCTAAAACTGGCTCAATCCAAAGCCAGATGACCTAGTGGGTAAACTGCCAGCCAGGAAAAGCTGGAGGAGCAATTCTTCCAGGAAACCTCCCTGCCTCCTTCCGTTGCGTCCTCTCCTCAGTTTGGTGCTTCCACAGCCCCCATGCCCTACTTCAGTCTACTTCCACCCTGGCCCTAGCCCCTTGCATCCAAATCCCGATTTACTTCATGACTCCTGTTACCCTGCCAGTCCCCACTACTGGACTCTGGGCTCCTCTCCCCATCTCTGTACTAGGGCACCCCAGCTCCATCCCCAACACTGTGCCCAGTCCCAGACAATCATTTATCCACACATGCCTCCATGGAGCTAAGCCACCACAGTCTCCTGAGCATTACAGACTGCACCTGCTCTAAAATGAAAGCAGATTTGTTACTGAGTAGAAAGGAAGAATATGTCTCTAAACAGCTTTAAAAAGTTACTCTGACATCACTGAAATCAAATGAGAAAACAAAATTTTATCCTCAAAAGACAAGCTTGTTGACAGCGCAAAACCCTGAAGTGCTAAATTCCCTCAAGGCAAAAACCAATGAACTCTTTCTCTGCATTTTGAATGACGGTATTTAGACAGGGGAGACAGGTCTGCCTGCACAACAGAAGGAAAGGCGACCTCATTCATCCACCTTTTCCTGTCTCTGCATGTGCCACGCTCCCATGTGTGGCTGCAGAAACAGTAAGTGTAGAGAGGATGCTGAGAGAGCACTCAGGCTCGGGAGTCACTGAGACTTGGCCCCACCATGCAGGTGCGCTGTGACCCCAGACAAGATAAGCTCTGGGTGTCAGCACGCTCATCGGTGCTGCCAGCCCAGTGCCAACTAAAAGCAAGTGCCCTCCCTGGCCTGGGCAGTCTATCACAGAACAGCAGCAGGTCATGATTGCTGGCTGAGCCTGACCTGTGCCAGTGCACCCTGAATTCTGCTTTCTCTTCCTCCACTGAAAATGGAACTTGATTTTTCCCAGTATCAGTAATGACTGAGCACACAGGCTGAAGACAATGTTGTAGATGGCGTACATCAAAGGGCATGAGCTGAAAGCAAAATGACACACTCGATGGCCTGTGGCAGTCAGCCAAAATAAACTGCCCGGCTGGCTCCCTGCAGTGCTCCCGGTGGATAGGTAAAGGGGATTGGTGCGGGCCGGGGCTGGTCCCTGCCATGTCTGCCCTGCATGCAGGGGGCCACCTGTGGGAACCAGGCTAGTTCTGCAGCTGCTGGAACCCAGCAGGAGAGGTTCCCGTGAGACCTTCAGTCACATCTACCTGACCACCCACCGCCACCCACTCCTTCATGTGTGTAAGTCCCTCCCATGAGCTAGGGAACAGCGGCCATGGACAGAGATGGCAACAGTGCTGAAAACTGTCCAAAGGAAAGGGCAGTCATTTGTGGAACTGTCTCGCTGCTGTTGCTGGCCTGTGAGCTTCAAGAAGACAGGGACTGTCCCAGCCCCAACCTCAAGCCAGGTAGTGGGTGTGAAGCCTGAACTGACTGACCAATGGGGACAAAGCTTAGCTTGGTTAAAACCCATCACATCATTAGAAAAACCTCCATTACTGGGTGGAGATTGTACAGCAAAGGCTGTTTTCTGCTCTAATCTCAATGTCAAAGTTGAGATTAGAGCAGACAAGTGTCCAATGTTGACTTCTACCTGTTTTCATAAACATCCAAGCATTGCTTAGGTTGTGTATTCTGAACTGTGAAAAACACCCATTTAAAAACACATAATTCTGAAGAGTCACGAGGTTCAGGGTCAGCCAAACTTGGCCAAGACAAAGGCAGCCCACATGTTGAGGGCCCTGATCTGCCCCACAGGATGACAAAGCCTATCTGAAACGTGATGGAAACGTCCAGTATAGCTCAGGGGGAGGGTCACCCACCACAGAAAGACAGGCTCTTAGGAAAACTATTTTCTCACTGGTTTAGAAGAAATTCACATGAATACAACTCACTTCTGAAAAAGGTAGGTAGAGAGTGCTCTGAAGAGCGGGCTGTAGCAGCCTGTTCAGAAATCCCAGGATGGCCAAATGCCATCAGAAACGCAACCCTCCCCAAAATAAGGATAAGAACCTTAAATGAAGAGTATGCAATATACGCCATGTCTCTATTTCGTGTGTAACATCAGGGTAGGATAAAGAGTTTTTGCCAAAAAAGAAAAAAAGTACCACACACAATTAGCCTTTGCGGGTGTTCTCTGTAGTTCTTACAACCATCCTGGGAAGTAGGAAATTAATGCCACGTTACAGGCTAGGAAATGCTGGCTAGCACAGGGAAGACTGCCCAAGCCTGCCTGGAGCAGTCAGGGAAGGCTCTTTCTTTCCCAGAGCAGCTCCCTAGGAAGGAGATCAAAGTCTGGGTGGAGGAAAGAATCCTCCAAGCCACACCAGGCGGGGGACGCAGATCTTGTAGATGGGAGCCAAAGGTGGCACAGCTTCGCTGCAGCCCAGGGCAGAGCTTCTCAGGAAGGGCCAGTGAGTCCGGCTGGCTGTCAACTCATGCTAGTATCTCAGCCATGCTAAAGGGTATGGTTCTATTTTGAAGGTGATGCAGAAAACTGAAGCTTCCCAGCAGGGCAGGGAACCATCCAGTCTGCTTCTCTAGATGGGCTACCTGGCAGTGGGGTGGAGACTGCGGAGCCGATGCCTTAATCCTTGTTCATGGTTCAGCAGATACTAGTTTGGTGGAAAGAAAGAATTAATGGTAATTTTTAGAAACTTTAGTGAAACTAATGTGGGCCATTAACCTTCTGGGAGCCATGTCTGAGCACGGTGGGGTGGTAACTAAGTTGACACACACCCTGTTCCGAGGAGGCCGTGGATGTGGGCACACTGCTCCCACAGTGCTGGCACAGGCAGGCCATCACATGGAAAAGTCGTCGGGGTCGGCATGCGTGGAGGCGGCTGGAGAGTAGGCAGGGCCGGTCACTGCTGCTGAGCATGAGGCGTACTGACGTTCGCTTGCTTCATGCTTGTGCTCAGGGCACCGCTCTGCTGTCTCCAACCTGCTCTCCATGCAGTGCTGGCTCCAGGAGGCCCGAGGCTGTGTTCCCATGTCGGGCACCTAGGACTTAGCCCAGGGCCTGGGCCATGGCAGCTTCTAAATATGTGTCCTACAAAATTGGTGTGGAAGGATGGGGAAAGTGCATACCATTCCACACCGACAATGTATACCGAGGCGTTCTCACGTGACGAGCTGTCCCGCAGTGCTAGAGTCTGAGGGAAACCAGCCCAACTCAGAGCAAGTTACAAACAACCTCCAAGGAGCACCTTCCTGGCAGGGAATGGTCAATGCTGAGAGTCATGCACCAACTCTTCAGGGCTAACATTCCCAGAATATTTGATGCAAGATACCTATGTTATCTTCATCTCCCCAGATATTCTTCTCAGGGGCTCTCTGTACCCACAAGATAGTGCAGAGAGGTCAGACCCAGCCTGGGTTCATCCAGGAGATCTGAGCTCTAATGCACAGAGAGCTGACAGCTGAGCAGAAATCCTGCCTGCGGGGAGCTTTTGTTGAGGCAGACTCAGGCTCCAGTTCCTAAAATAAGTGGTGTCTGCCCTCCTAGCCTGGCCCCCAAGGAGCCCTCAGAGATCCAGGCAGCACTGGTGACACTTAAAAAGCCCAATGCCGACAGCCCAGGCCCTTTGGTACACCAGCTCCCAGAACCGCAGGGAAGGCCTGGAAGCAGTGCCCAGAGGCAGAGAGGCAGGAGGAGGACCCCAGTCTCCTGGAACAAGTCAGAAAAACGTGCCAGAAGCAGCCAAGCTGCCCCACGCCCTGCCATGAAGCTTGTGGGCAGACCAGGCCAGGCTTGGACTGGCTGAGGGAGCACCCACTTCGGGAACAGCCTCCACTTGGCCCCTGCTACTCTAATCCCACATGACTTCCCATCGTGCTCCAAAACTGGCCCTTAGCTCCAAAAAGGTCAAGGTCCTCAGCCCTCTGTAAGATCACAATCAGGCTCCAGACATGGTTCTAGCCTGGGATGCCATCCCTCTACCTGTTTCCAACTCTTGGCCCAACCCTACTCAACCACAGGCCTCCTCTGCTGACTCCATCCAGCAGACCATGTCACTGAGAGGCAGAGCTGGGGGTGGTCCCACCTGCTCTCACACTCCATGGGAACTGGATCCCCTCTCCTCTCTTCCTCTTTTTTTTCTCCCATAAATCTAGAGGGTTGGGGAATGTGGGAGGTTCTCCTTCTGAATATGCATTAAATACCTCTATTCAGTATTAAGTCCCTGCGGGTAACCTCTCCTCCCACAGATCAGTATGAGTTCTTTCATTCATCTAGCAAGCATTCGAGTACAGGGATGTTCTAGGCTTCCACACTGCCTTTCCTGTCCCTTCCCCCAGGGGAACCCCAGCAAATCCTACAGCACCTGGCATGATGACCTGCTAAGGTCTATCTTATTCCTCCAAATGTCACATCAAAGGCCCCTGGAGGACATAGCCACAAAGAAAATGGCTCTGGAATGACATATTCCAGTTACTACCCTTTGGGAATGACATATTCCCAAGTATCCATGAAAGGAGTAAAATTAAACACAGAAAACGTTTCCATCTCAAGACCACAGGCTTTCTTTGGAAAAGTGTCCTTCCATGGGAAAGAGGAGCTTGCTGTCTGCCTGGGAAGACGTGCAGTTGGCAGTGTGCACCTGAGTCTCTCAGATCCTCCCAGCAGGCCAGCGTTCTGAGCAGTCGCCCCGCCACTCAACAAACATCTGTCATGGAGGAAGTGGACGATAGCAGTGCTGCAGAGTTGATACCAGCTGTAGAGTCATTTCAGGGACAGCATCACAAGCTTAGCAGAGCCCGCTTGAGCATTTTTGGGCAAAAGGAGATAGATATGTTTGTCTACTGACATTACTGCGGTTGAGAATTTAACAGGGAACATAAGAGCTTAATTACTGGACTTGTTAAAGCTATTTGATTTACTATATGCTGACAATATACACTGGCAACGTTCACCTAAATGTTTTTTAACAAGCAGCTGATGTCCATAATAGCACTATGTTTAGCTACGCAATTTTCCCAGCAGTTTCTGCCACCAAGTGGGTAATTAAGACAACGCCGCCAAGAGCACCACAGAAACAGACATCAAGTGTGTGCACAGACTCCCTCAGCTCCCATGCCAGAGGGAAGGGTCCCCCACCAGCCTTGCCCTGATGCCCTAAAACACATGTATTCATTCTTTTAACCCTCACAATACTAGGATGTGGGTACCATTATTACCCCCATCTTATAGATTAGGAAATGAAGGCAAAGAAAAATCAGTAACTTTCCCAAAGCTATACACAGGAAGTAAGTGACCAGGCCAGCAGTCAAACTCAGACCTCTGGTTCCAAAGCAATGTCTTCACCTGTCCTCGCTGCCTCTCCTGGCCCATCCCTCACAATGAAGGGCCTTTTGAGTGTGCTTATCCTGTCTGCACCATCACCAAGCTCAACGCAGGGACTGATTGATGCCAGCCAGCAATGTCACTATAGTTACAAAAGAGAGGCTCCCCATAACTGGAAAGGTTTCTATCTATAGTGAGTTTTGATTCAGTGGTGATGAACAAGGGCCTGCATTTCTAAAGGCCAGCATCACTGGAGCTCACAGGAAGGCTTTGCACAGCTGCCGCTGGCTCCATGAGTGCTCCTGAGGCACTGATGAGGCCACAGTCTCTGTGGGGGCCAGCCAGCGGGACCTGATTACTGTGAACCTGTACCTGCAGGTGGGGGCAGAGGCAGTCCTGAATTCTAGTACTGTTCCAGGAGCACCTCCAAACCACATCTTGTAACTGCTGGTTCTAATACAGCTTCATCTAGTTTCACTGCCAACTTTCCTGCCATGCTGTGAGATGTGGCTGGCAACCTGTTTGACTGTCCCAGCCCCTGTCACTCTTGCTGTCTTAAGTGAAGTATTTCCCAGGCAGATGTGCTTCTCCGGCTGCTGAAATTTGAGCTGGGTACCCCCTCACTCCTCCGGAAGGATGCCACCAGCCAAGGGGTGGCAGCAGAGAGGGCTTGCATGCTCTGTGCTTTTCCACATTTATTTCTGCTGTGGCAGAAGCCAGCTCCTGGAGGGCAGGGACTCCGTCTGTCATATCCCTTACCTAGCACACTATAGGTACTCAGTAAACATACTTTTAAGAAAAGGTATTTGGCTAAAAGTCAATGATGATCTTTTTGTCCAAGACACAGGGAAAAATGTGTTGACAGAATTTTGAGCTCCTTGTCCATCATTTTTTTAAACTTGGGCACCTGTGATCACTTGTCTATATCACAATGCACATCACTGTGATCATTTGTTTATAAAATGACTGCATGCTAGTCCACAGCAAACACCAGGGCATCACCTTCATCTCTTCTACCACTGGAGCCTCCTGTATCACTGCCATCCATGTTCTGTTCTTATTCTGGCAGCCCCCCTCAGAGGCCAACAGTATCCCCCACTTCACAGATGAAGATCGAGGGGCTCAGATCAGTTGGGCAACTTGCCCAAGGTCACACAGCTAGGAACAGCACAGCTGGGATCAGAGTTCAGAGTTTTCTAACTGCAGAGCCTCTTTCCATGAAGGCTACAACTGCCAGAAAAGCTCCAGGGGTTTTGCCACAGGGCCAAAATTAGACCAAAAATTGACTCCTGGAGGCCCAGCTACTCAGTAGGCTAAGGTGGGAGGATGTCTTGAGCCCAGAAGATCAAGGCTTAGTGAGCCATGATGATACCACTGCACTTACAGCCTGTGTAACCAAGCAAGACCTCAACTCTTTAAAAAAAAAAAAAAAAAAAAAAAAAAAAAAAAAAAAAAAAAAAAACAATGGACTCTACATTAACCAGCAGGCAGGAAAATTACGTGGGACTCAGGAACAACGACTCCCGTCCTCCACCACCACAAAAAACAAAAATAATCGAATCAGGAAGAGAGTTAACCTAGGGTATAGACTGGCGGCAGATGCTCTAACAAGTTCGAAGGCGTTTGCCCTCTGGCCACTAGCCTGTGCTGTCCAGCATGATGTCAAATCACAGCCCTCCGTGTTTCTACATAAAACTCAACAGTAAAGTGCCTCACAGGATAAGCCGAGCAATTAGTGTCTATCACTCCCAGTCACACGATGGCAAACATAAAAAGGAAGGTGATCACCAAGACCTTTTGTGAACACCCCTAACCTGTGTAAGTCTCAGACTTTCCTAGCGAGGTGAGTTCACTGCCTTCAATGATGCCTAAAGCATACCTGAACTGGTTAAAAACAGGTGTCCACACCTTTTCTGCAGCTGTCTAGGTCTGACTCCAAGTGCCTGGCTGGTTTTGGGGTATGTTCACCTCATTTCCCAACCTCCACCAAAAAAACAAAAGGCTCGCCAGGCACTATTGACCTGGGCACTTCATTCACTGGAAGAAAGCAGGTGCGTTACCTCCCAGAAGCTGTCGCTCGACACTTCTACTCCAATGGAATCATCATAAGTGACAGACATTTCTTCAAAGGCTGAGGGAGCAGCAAAGTAGATGTAGTCAGGGGTCAACTTCAGATGCTCAAAATCTGTAGACAAACCTATAAACAAAAAACATATATCATTGCAGTTTTTACATTCCCAAGGTAAAGAAACAAGTCATCTCTATTTTGCAACTTCCCCTTTCTAATCACTGCCTTCAGTACAGAGCAGTCTATAACATTTCCTTTAGGTGGGAGAAAGTCAATAAATAGACTCTAAACAACACTGGGCGCATATGTGTATGCGTATGGTGGGTGGTGGTGGGTGCATGTGCATTAAAGCAGGCAGAGTCTTTGGGTCTCTGGGCTTGCCCATCCTGACTTACTGTACCTACGCGGCAGGGCTAGGACCTGGGATAAAACGCAAGTGGAGATAATCCCACCTTTGACACCCAACCCCCCTCTCCAGAGTGCCCACCACATTCCACTTGAGCACTGTCCCCACTCAACTCCATCTTTACTGACTCAGCCAGTGAAGCCCCGAATTCAGACCAGTTTGTTCTGACACTGTCTGTATGTGGCTCAGCTGGAAAGCTAAATGGATCACTTCTGAGTAACAGATTCAGCAATCTACAATCCAGGTAAGGGTAAGGGGGCCATTATTTCCCCTGTTGGAGGGAAGAAACTGAAGGACTCCCATAGGCACAAATCACACCTTGCTGGAATGACCTGTCCATGGCCGAGATGAAACTCTGACTTTTTGGTGAAAAGGTGACTCCACCTTTCTTTACCTTACCCTGTGTTCAGAACACACAGCCAGAGACCCAAGACCTTCCTCACTGCCACAGTCAACAGTCCAAAGCCTTAGCTTTGGCAACAAGAAGGGGTGACACAGAGTTGCCAACATGTTTTGAGCACCAACAAGGTACAAGCCTTTGCTCTAGGTCCTGTTCCACATGTTATCACATGAATCTTCACGATTCTCCGTGAGACAGCCTGGAATTGCAGGAAGAAACACAGACTCCAGAGTCAGGCTGCCTGGGCTTGAATCCCAGACCCATTACTTATGAGCTGGGCAACAGCGGGCAAGTTACCTATCTTCTCTGTGCCTCGCTTGGCTTATCTGTAAAAGAGAGACAACAATGGAACCTACATCACAGAATTGCTGTGAGTCAAATACATACAAGGACTTAGAACAATACTTGGTCCTCAGTAAGTGCTATGAACATAGTAAATAATGAATCGTGGTTGCCACTATAGTTATTGTATAGTAATTATTATTACTATCATTACTTCTGTCTCTAAAGTAAAAAAAATTATGTTCAGGGATGTTCAGTAATTTGCCCACAGCTGTCCAAGTAATGGGTGGTGGAGACTAGTATTTGACACCAGTTCTGCCTGCCTGCTAAGGTAATATTCTCTCCATTACACCAAGATGTTTTCCAAAAGCAGTCTCAAAGTTAAGTAAATCAGGCTTCCTATAACCTAAAATTGAATTGCTAATTAAAAGGGCTTAATCTGGTGGACTGCATCGCTTCTAAAGGTAAACACACTACTATGCAGCAACAGAACAAGGTACAGAACAGATAACTGTACTTCAAAGTCAAGCCTTCCAAAGACACTGCCGCCATCATGAGAAAGGTGCAGGACCAGGCATGCTCCTAACCAGGCTCTCATGAAGAGAGCTCCAGCAAGGGGTTCTCCTACGCTGCCTAGGGCTCTGCTTCGTAATCATCGGGGCAGTGTGTCATTCAAACCACTAGGATTCACAGAGGCTGGACAGGCCACCTGGCCTGGGCCCTGATGCCACCTCTCACAGAATTTTTTTTTTTTTTTGCGATGGAATCTGGCTCTGTTGCTCAGGCTAGAGTGCAGTAGTGTGATCTCAGCTCACTGCAACCTCTGCTTCCAAGGTTCAAGTGACTCTCATGCCTCAGCTTCCCCAGTAGCTTGGATTACATATGGGCACCACCATACTCAGCTAATTTTTATATTTTTCAGTAGAGACGGAGTTTCAGCATGTTGGCCAAGCTGGTTTCGAACTCCTGACCTCAAGTGATTCACCCACCTTGGCCTCCCAAAGGGCTAGGATTATAGGTGTGAGCCTTTTTTTCTGTGGAATCCCATGTTACTAGCCAGGGCCCTCCTGGAGTTGCCTCAGCCCATGTTTCAGCAGCAGAAAGTTTTCTCCCAGAGCAACTGGTCTCTGCCCTAGGCTTCTCAGGGAATAGCAGGGCTATGGGATCAGGTGAGTCTCAAAGTGGCCCAATCAAGCCGCCAGCTGTGCTGCCTGGCCAGCCATGAAAGCAGCTGCAGGGAAGAGCAGGTCCCTGCTCCAGACTGAGAGGCAGCTTGACACCTGAGCTACGTGGGCAGAGAAATTCAGATTCTGTCTGTATACAGCTGTGGTCTTGACAGTTCTGCACAAGACTGAATGATTGACTGATTGGCTGGTTGATTGACAAAGCATCTTGTCTATCCTCCAGGCTGGAGTGCAGTGGCATGATCACAGCTCACTGCAACCTCAAACTCATGGGCTCAAGCAATCCTCTTGCCTCAGCTTCCTGAGTAGCTGAGACTATAGGCACATGCTACCAGGCCCAGCTAATTAAAAAAAAATTTTTTGTGGCAACTGAGGTCTAACTGTTGCCCAGGCTGGTCTCAAACTCCTGAGCTCAAGTGATCCTCCTGCCTGGCCTCCCAAAGTGCTGAGATTACAAGTGTGAGCCACCGCAACGGGCCTAAGATTTAAAAGCCCACTAAGTGCCAGGAGCCAAGCAGAGGCTCAGCACAGTGGCCAGCCTTTAGGAGTTAGAACCTGAATCACTGAGGAGAGAGGTAATATAATCAAGATTCTGGGTCTGCCAAAAGCATCAGACAGGACATATCCTCTTAGCTGACCAAAAGGAACAAGGAGTGACCAGCGAGGGAAAGAACATACCCAGGTCACGTGGTAGCAGAGCTGGGAAAGGCCCATACTTGTTCACTTTCCTTCTGTCTGGGACTAGGATCTCATCACAGCACTGCACTAAGCGACAGTAACATCCTGTAGAATGCCTTCAGGTCTGATGAGGGACAAGCATACCCTATGGGCATCCCCTGTGGCCACAGCTCAATCTGTAATGCCATCAGCTCAACTATCACCATATACACTACTTAGAGTTCATCTTACTGCTCAGCCAACTCCCTGCCACACATCTGTCACCTCCCAACTTAAACATTCTCCAAGATTAGATATGAACATCTTTATTAATTTAAGTAAAACAGGATTAGGAAGACAATTCTGTTTTTATAAAACTGCACAAGGCATTTCAGACCCAATAGAAGTGACTGGCTGAGATGAACTCAAAGTAGTGCATGTGGCGATAGGAGGCAGACTGTTCCTGCATGCTCCTGAAGTCGCTCTCACAGGCTACCCTGGGAGCCACGAAGATGAACCAGAAGCACACTATCCAAATTCCAACAAGTGATTTTGAAATAAACCTTCAGGATGGGTTGGTATGTGCTGAGTTATTCTGGATTATTTCTCATCACAATGGGAAAAACAGGTAAGAAAATATGTTTCCCATGTGTGTGTGTCTTTCCCAAAATAATGATAGTACAGCATGACTATTTTAGTGTCATTTTTTTTTTTTTTTTGGAAATAAATTAAACAGAGGCAGACACACCTCCTTCTCCTTACTCCCAAAGGCCTGCTGAATTAAGAGGTGGAACCAATAACAACGAAGAAACAAGGCTGTGCGGCGAGGACATGCTGGAAAAGGGTGGCCAGGTGTCTGCGGGAGAAGAAAAACACCTAAAAACGCCAGGGCTCGGGACAGGCCTTGGCAGGGTAGGAACAGCAAGCTCAGGGTTGAGAAATACAAAGTTGTGAGTGGCAGGGGTGAGGGTCAATTAACACAAATTATCACAGTCTTTTTTTTTTTGAGACAGGTCTGTTGCCTAGGCTGAGGTGCAGTGGTGTGATCTCAGCTCACTGCAGCCTCAACTTGCCATTACCCATCACGGTCTTTTTTTTTTTTTTTTTAAAGATGGTGTTTCACCATGATGGCCAGGCTGGTCTTGAATTCCTGAATTCAGGTGATCCACCCACCTCAGCCTCCCAAAGTGCATAGGTGTGAGCCACCATGCTTGGCTTTTTTTTTTTTTTTTTTTTTTTTTTTTTTTTTTTTTTTTTTAACGTTTTGAGACAGAGTCTTGCTCTGTCACCCATGCTGGAGTGCAGTGGCGTGATCACAGCTCACTGCAGCCTTGACCCCCTGGGCTCAAGTGATCCTCCCACCCTGGCCTCCCCAGTAGCTAGAACCACAGGCATGTACCACCATGCCCAGCTAATTTTTTTTATCCCCAGTAGGGACAGGGTTTCGTCACACTGCCCAGGCCAGTCTTGAACTCCTGGGCTCAAGTGATCAATTGTGCCTGGCCCAGGGTCATTTTTAAATCTGCATTTGGAGCCAAGCCATCAAGTGCAGATGCCTTTAATGGAAGCCCACTGGGGCCTTGCCCAGCCTCTTGCAGAGGTGTGGCCACTCTTCCATTTAGGGGAAGGGCCAAGAGGGAACCAGCTCAGCTTCCTATGCCATCAACCCTGTCCCTCTTTTATAAAGTTCAAATTGACATTGGGGGAAAACATACAATGGGAACAAGAGAGAAATTCTGATGAAACGTGAGGAGAATTCTGAGAGACTCAAGGGTTACGTACCCATAAAACACAAACAGGTTGCTATGAAAAAGGAGCAATCAGAAACCAGAAAACAGCTTTTCTAACTTTTGGGAATTTCATTTATAAGCTTTTTTTCTTTTTTGAGACAGAGTCTCACTCTGTTGTTGCTCAGGATGGAGTGCATGGTGTGATCTCTGTTCACTGCAACCACCACCTTCCGGCTTCAAGTGATTCTCCTGCCTCAGCCTCTCGAGTAGCTGGAATTAAAGGTGCCTGCCACCATGCCTGGCTAATTTTTGTATTTTTAGTAGAGACAGCATTTCACCATGTTGGCCAGGCTAGTCTTGAACTCCTGACCTCAGGTGATCCACCTGCCTCGGCCTCCCAAAGTGCTGTGACTACAGGTGTGAACCACCGCACCCTTTTGTTCTAAGGAGCACACCTCAGGAATGTGGGAATATGGGAAATGACTGAGGCATTGAAATGGTTCCAGATCTCAGATTCCAGTTGACTTCTGCCAACAATGTATGTAAGCACGGTGAGTCAGAGCCATTCCTTAGATGGTATGCAGAGTCTCAGAGGTTAACAGAGTTGCCAAGGTGCCCTTGGCCCAGGCTGGAAGCTGACATAACCTCTTTCCTCCCCTTTGGGCTTGATAACAGGTATCAGGAAAACAAATGATATATTACACAAGGACATTTACCTCCCCCTTAATACCCTTAATTTATTCCACAACCAGACAACAGAACAGGTCATTTTTTAGGCCAAAAGACTATTTTCATAAAGCAAAAACATTCTGAGTAAAAAGATCACGTTGCTTATTTCTCCTGAATGCTGGGACAAAGTCCCCCCCTCTAATCCTCTAACTGCAGAGGCAGGCAGAGCAGGCATCCTCAGTGCCGTGGCCCCAGCACAGCCGGCTGGCCAGGTTCTGGCTGCTCCATGTGACTCACGCTGAGCACAGACTGACCTGCAGCTTGTTTCCTCTTCATTATCTGAGGGGAGATTCTTTAGTAACTGGGAAATAACCATTTATTCTAAGCCACTGTTTGGCCCAAGGTGAGAGATCCTTTGATAAGGGACATATTTACCCATTTGTTCTACAAACATTTACCACGTGCCGGGTATTCTTCTAAGCTTGGGAGGGGGCAGTGAACAAGACAGACCAGGTCCCTGCCCTCCTGGGGCTGACATCCTACTAGGGCAGACTGGCACACAGCAAAGTAAAATCAGCTATATGGTGTGTAAAGCACCAGAACACAGAGAAGTAGGGTGCTCTAAAAGACCCAGGGTTGGGGGCAGGCTTACTGAGACAGAATGTGACCTGAGGACGGCAGAAAATGGGCAGTAGGCATGAAAAGGGCAAGGGAGGGGTCTTTCAAGAAGAGACAGGGAGTGTTGTGCCTGTTCCAGTACCCAGCAAAGCAGAAGCCCACATGCTTGTGTGAGGGCAGGAGGCACTTTAGAAAGAAATAATCGGGTGTCATAGATAAGCTGCAATGGTAACTCAGTGTTTTATATCCATGCTACTGGTTTTAAAAATTAGAACATATTCATTTAATTATTGTCCACAGAACTGTAGCTGTATGTATTGCTGCATAACTTCTCAATGCATAATATATCTCAATACAGGGTCACTGTGTTGAGAATAGACTGAAGTTGGATTGTTCAAAATGCAAGGCAGACCACCCTGCTGCTCCTATTAAGCCTCTCATCCAAGGTCCTCCAAGCCTGCATCTGCTCACCTCCACTGAGCTACTTCATCCTCAACTATTTCTTCCAAAAATTTATCTTGACTGAGTGTGGTGGCTCACGCCTTAATCCCAGCACTTTGAGAAGCCAAGGTGGGAGGTCTGCTTGAAGCCACAAATTCAAGACCAGCCTAGGGAAGATGGTGAGACCCTATCTCTAAATTAAATAAAAAAGTAAAATTGGCCAGGTGTTGTACTGCACGCCTGTAGTTCCAGCTACTCAGGAGGCTGAGGCGGAAGGACTGCTTGAGCCCAGGAATTTGAGGCAGCAGTGAGTTATGACTGTGTCACTGTACTTCAGTTTGGGTGACAAAGCGAGACCTGGTCTCTAAAAAATAAAAACCCTGGAGAATACCCAACTTTATTTCATGAATGGCCCTGTACTGGAAGGAAGGGAGGTTCCCACAAGACCCCTCTCAGCTTTAGGTAGGGGGAGATCCATGAGCACCTCCTGGACCACCCTTGCCTCTAAAAGCCCAAGGAGATGAGCAGACCCACTGCATCTCTCCACCATCACTGCCACTATCACCTCTCCTTTGTGTGGGCACAGCTATCTGCCCCTAACAGGGCTCCAAGCTTCCCACGGTAACTCAGTGTTTTGCATCCGTGCTACTGGTTTTAAAAATTAGAGCATATTCATTTCCTAACTGTCCACAGCACTGTAGCTGTGTGTACTGTTGCATGTCTTCTCAACCCATGATATATTTAACAATTCGACTTCAGTCTGTTCTCAACACAGTGACCCTCTCAAAATGCAAGGCAGACCATATTGCTGCTCTTAAGCCCCTTGTGCAGAGTAAAAGCCCAGGTCCTCCAAGCCGCATCTGCTCACCTCCACTCAGCTACTTCATCCTCAGACCCTGCTCTCCAACCCTCCGCCGCTGCTGCCCACCCTATGCCAAGCTCCACACGGCTCCTCTGCTGGTCCTGGCACTGTCAGGCACAGCCAATTTGCTCGTCTCCTCCCTGAAATGGTCTCCCTCTTGCCCCACAGGCCTGTGTCAGCCCCTACCCCAGTGAGGTCTTTTCTAACCCTGCCCCAGCCCCCTCAGGCCCCTCCCTGCTTTATTTTTCTCTCCCAAGCATGTATGACCTCCTAACAAGCTACATAATTTACATAACTGTTTTATTTCTTGTCTGCCCCTCTAGAATGTCAGCTCTAGGGCCAGACATGGTGGCTTATGCCTGTAATCCCAGCACTTTGGGAGGGCAAGCAGGTGGATCACTTGAGGTCAGGAGTTTAAGACCAGCCTGGCCGACATGGTGAAACCCTATCTCTACTAAAAATAAAAAAATTAGCTGGGTGTGGTGGTGTGCACCTGTAATGCCAGCTACTCTGGAGGCTGAGGCAGGAGAATCACTTGAACCCGCGAGGCAGAGGTTACAATGAGCCAAGATCACGCCACTGCACTCCAGGCTGGGCAACAGAGCAAGACTCCATCTCAAAAAAGTAAAAAAAAAAAAAAGAAAGAATGTCCAGTTCTAGGAGGGCAGGGGTATTTGTCAGTTGTGCTCACTGTTACAAACCCAGCATCCAGTATCAAACACAGAGCAGTTGCTCTGTAAATTGCTAGATGAATTCAGGATAAGAAAAGTTGAAAAGTCTGGGTAATTTTGATTTATGGAGACTGAAGATTCAAATGGAAAATAAAACAAGCATTTATGTTAAGATACTATAACTCTAGTGGTTAGAATTCTTTTATAAACACTACTGCAGACATTAAACTAAACCTCACACAGGATTAGCAACCATGGCATGGGGGTAGGGGTGGTGTGTGGCTCAACCCTAGCCCTCCTACTGCCTGACAACCCAGCTGGGGCCCATGGGCTCCTGGGCACTCTATGCCACCAGTCTTAGCTCAGCTCAGGCTATTCCTGTATGGAATAACCTTGGAAGAAAGAATGGGGTCTCCTGCTTGTCTCTACCACCCAGGTCGCCCCCTGTAAGCCAGTGGGTACTCAGGCAGTAAGGTCTACATTAAGATAGTGCTTTGCACCATTAGCAAAGGTGGGATACTTTTTAACAGCTCAACTATCTGGCACAATCCATTTTGTTTCCAACGATTTCATCTGGAAAAGTGAACATTCCTCAAAGGAAGAGATAAGAGATCAGCAAATAAAGTGATTTATGTCTCTCTGGAACATGATGTAGTACATTTGATTCAACAACAGAAAACAGCTTATGCATTGCAAGATGCTTGGGCTTAAAGGCTGGCCCCTCCCTCAAGGGAATCACACTGAGGCCTGCAGCTCAGCAGGTCCTAGGTCCTCCGGAAGCACCCATCGGCCTGGACAGGGTGGGCCGGAGCACACATAAAGGTGCTTCCAGAGATTAAAGAGACAACCAGCATCTCCAGGAATATGCAACTCATTGTTGTGATAGAAACCACCACCTGAAAACCAGAGGATTTCAAAGCACCTTGTGGCACTGAACTATCCACTGCAAACTGAAGAAAAACATAGGAGGAAGGGGAATCTTAGGAACTCCTCTAGGACACAGAACCACTTCAAAGAAAACAAACACGGCACAGACTCTCCAGTATCTCTGTTAAGAAAAGAGAAAAAGAGAGGGAAAAACACATTTTGTTTCAGTCAACATGACAGAGCAGCCCTCTTCTTCCCACAGAAAAAAAAAATCATCCTGGAGCCAGGTGCACCTGTAGTCCCAGCGCCTCAGGAGACTGAAGTGGGAGGATTGCTTGAGCCTAGGAGTTTGAGGCTTCAGTGAGCTATGATCACGCCTATGAATAGCCATTGGACTCCAGCCTGGGCAACAGAGAGAGACGCTAGCTCTTAAAATAAAAAAAAATGCTCAGAGGTGGTTAAGGAAAAACAAACATCTTAACAGAGCAACCCCAGTGCAGCTCTTCCACTTACCACACCTGGCTGGGCTCATCAGCAGCTCTGAAGCTCACAATTCCCATTCAGGAGAATCTCTGGCTCTGCTCTTTCTACCCTCCCTCCCCACACTGCCAAGCCCATGATGATTTTAAATCCAAATGTTGGCTAGCACAGAGCTATCAAGGCCAACAGGGGCTCCTCATGGCCAGCTCTGTCCCACCAGCCTCCACTCTTCTCATTTAGCCCTTGCTTCTCCTGTCATCTATGGCCGACTTCACTGTCCTTGCAGCCAGCAAGCCATCCTGTGGTCTGCTTTTCTCAGTTGCATAAGCAGCATTTCTCCCTGTTGTCTGGGCATCTTCCAGTTACTTCTTTTTATTTTGAGAGAGCCTCGCTCTGTCGCCCAGACTGGAGAGCAGTGGCATGATCTTGGCTCACTGCAACCTCCGCCCCGCTGAGTTCAAGCAACTTTCATGCCTCAGCCTCCCGAGTAGCTGGCACTACAGGTGTCTGCCACCATGCTCAGCCAACTTTTCAAAATAGTTTTAGTAGAGACAGGTTTTGCCATGTTGGCCAGACTGGTCTCCAACTCCTGGCCTCAAGTGATCCACCCATCTTGGCCTCTCCAAGTGCTGGGATGACAGGCATGAGCCACTGCACCTAGCCCCGGTCATTTTTAATGGCTGTAAATATCGTGTCATGGTCCCACACTCCACTGAGCCAAGCCCTCAGGGCCAGACGTTTGGCTTTTCAGGTCGTCCCAGGCGGAGCCCAGGTTGGGGATGTCATGGCACATGCAGCTTCCACTTCTGTCCCACTGTTTCCTCAGTGTTCTCTGGCTCATACATTCCAAAGAGAGTTGGTGAACCTCTGGATACAGTTTAAAGAGCAAGATTTCAATCTGATGTCCTCAGTCTACACTTAAGGGGAAAACCACAAACCCATGAGAAAGGACAGGAACACACCCTGAGAGGCATAGGAGGAAAATGGCCTGAAGAAACACCTTGGCTAAAAAGTGTTTCTGTCTCTGAAGTCCTTAAAGTGATTCACTGTCTCCTCAAGTGCTGAATCTGCCAGTGCTGTAGGCGATTAAATATCACCTGCAATCGTACACATGAATCAGAAATGGACAGAAGGAGAGAAAAGAAGGTGCTCACATGAACACAGGACTTGAGTTGTAGAGGCAGATGAACCTCACCATAGCTTCTAATTCCATGCATGAGAGTACAGAAATCAGGTTGGTTTTGTTTTTATTTTGAAGAAACTTCAAATATATAAACCTCATTTGGGAAATTTTAAATTTGAAACTCCTTTAGTATACAAGTTGTCAGAGTGTTTCACCAGTCCTGATGGACTGATGCCCATTAAACTCGGTGGGCATGAAGTCTGAAGACAATGAAGTACACCCCAAAATGGTGGCAGTGGCACTTGCAGGTAATCAGGCTGGTGAAGGGAATCACTAGGTATACCCTGCCTGGAACACCAAATTTAAGGAAAAATACACACAAATACATAGACCTCTAAACACACAAAATCAATAAAGCTACCCTGAACATAATTTCACTTCTGATAATTCAGAAGTCATTTTTTACACTTACAAAGGGCTCTCAGTGCCAAAATTTAGAAACTTCATCCCAAATTTGCCATTAAACAGCAATGGGACACTGGGCAAGTCCCTTACCTTCTCAGCATCCAGTTACTTTCACATGAAAAGAAGAAAGTGGGATTGAACAAGCTCTTAGATTTTCTGAGCTTAAAATGTTTTAAAAGAGCCTCCTATAAGCAGGAGATTATGGGAAAATTATGTGAATTAAAGCCAGGTAATTGTAAGAGTGTGTATGTGCAGTGACCATGGCTGCAGAGATCCTCCCTCCTTCATCAGATCTGGGCCTGATAGCCACCCTGTGCAGATATAATCATCAGGACCCCAATGTCCAGGCTTGAGCTCATTACCAGGGTCTCACTGTGAAACAAGCCAGTCAACATAAATAAAGCCCATGCTTCCCAAGCACGTCCACATCACAGAAATCACTTACAGTGTTGGTAACACAAGATCTCATCTATGCTACAAGTCCTGCACACACATAGAGGCTAAAATTTAAAGAGAAAGTCAATAACAATTAATATTTGTGTCTTGCAAAACCAGTAAAAAGTACTCTCACTCTAGGTCCGAGGGCTTCTCACTGAAGATGCCGTCAGCGGCTTCTGAGAAGTGAAACACAGTGACAACACTGGGCTCATGAATTGTGAAATATTCAGTGCGAGTGGCGTGCCTGCAAATGGCTGGATCCTGCTTCCAAAGTACAGGCAAAAGAACGAGTATCTCAGAACCCCAAAATGATCCTGTCTGGTTTCTTTCAAGGTTCTTTTGTTCACCTTTTAGAATAGATGTCATACTAATCACATAGCTGGGGACATCTTTCCAACTGTGTGACGTCTGCTCTAGAATGATGATCTACTTCAACTCAGACAAGGCAGGAGAGTGACCCACCACCTGTGCCCTGTGGCCCAGTCTCCCCACCCGGGGCTCCAAGCAGGTATGCCCTTTCATACCTCCCTTTCACAGTATCCTTCTCCTTCAAACTGCCTCCCAGATGACTGTCAAGATACTAATTATTCTTTAAGATCAAGGTCAGATGCCACCTTCTTCATAAAGCCTTCCTTTATTCTCAAATGTCAGCTCTGCTGCCTGCCTGCATTCCTCTCACAGGCCTCCTTCCATTCAACCTCAGACGGAGGGCGGTCATCCAGGCATCTGTCTCTCCCAAGAGAACTAAGATCCTTGAGGACAGGAACCACATGGAGTTTATTTTTGTGTCCCAATCCTAGCACAAAGTTCACTGTGTTAAATATGAATGTCATGTTTTTCTCATTGTGAACCATGACGACTTGGGAACAGAGCCACGCGCAAAACGAGACAGAGGAATTCTGGGTCTCTGACGGTGTGGTATACCCACCAGCCATGCCACCTCTGGACTCTGCAGATGAGAAGAATAACCTTCTCTTTAAGACACTATTATTTTGAGGGTCTCCGTGACTTGCAGCCTTATTTACACACTTTTCTGTGCTCTCTGACCTAATTCCACAGCCAGAACATACAATAGCACCAGGGCCATGGGGTTTGGGTCCTGGACACGCTCGGCACCTTTGTCTCAGCTCCCAGGCCTTCTCCAGACCCTCTTGTCCTCGTGTCTCATGCAGAGCCCAGCATGGGTGAGGCACCCACTCAATCCTGACCCAAGAAATACATGGATACACATGTTCACCCGACATAAATGAGGGAAAACATTATTGAATAAATGAATTTTGAAAATGACTGCCTTTAAATTAATTGAAATGTTTCTTTTTTCCTTTTTTTTTTTTTTTTTTTTTTGAGACAGAGTCTTAGTCTGTTGCCAGGTGCCAGGCTGGAGTACAGTGGCACAATCTCGGCTCACTGCAACCTCCGCCTCCTGGGTTCAAGCAATTCTCCTGCCTAAGCCTCCCGCGTAGCTGGGACTACAGACGAGCACCACCATGCCCAGCTAATTTTTATATTTTAGTAGAGATGGGGTTTCACTATGTTGGCCAGGATGGTCTTGATCTCTTGACCTCATGATCCACCCCCCTCGGACTCCCAAAGTGCTGGGATTACAAGCGTGAGCCACCGCGCCCGGCCCTAATTGAAATGTTTCTAAAATGCAATTGGAAGTAAGAAAATAGGTCACTTTGAAACAACAAAAGGCACTCTCATAAAAAGCAGAAACACCTCCATGGCTTTGGTTACCTAATCTCTCAATCTGGTTTGGGTCAGTGGGAAAATTTAATTAAAAAATAAAAGTTTCTGACAGTTCAAGTTCAAAAGTAAATTTCCAGATGAAGAAACAGAGACGTAAGAGTATTTAAATAACTTGCCCAAGTTACACAACTAGTAAGTGGTGGAGCTAGGATTCAAACCTAGGTCAGGTGCTCCAGAGCCTCCCTGAGCCACCAGGCTGTGCTGCCTTCTGCGTGAGACACAGGCAATGAAAGACACCAAGAAAAGGCAGAGGCAAGTCACGTGTGTGTGACTCTGAAGAGTGACAGGCTGGATGCTAAGGGAGGCAGCATCCCAACTGGGGTCCAGCAAGGATAGAATGTTGACAGGCATTCTTTCATTCACTCACTCGCTCGCTCAGTGTTCACTGAACGCCCATTCCAGAAGTCTGCCTGCTCAAACAGCTCAGGGTAGTGAGGAAGGCAGACACAGAACCCATACCCGCCTTGTTCACAGTTGTATCCCATGGCTGGGCACAGTGCCTGGCTTACACAAGCCAATGATATGTGAGAAGCAGAAATGAATGAATCCCAGCCTTGCTGCAAACTAGCTGGGTAAGCAGGGGCACATTACTTAACCTTCCTGAACCTTAGATTAGAATCTTGGTCTAGAAAACAGAACTAACACTGCCTACCACTCCTTGGGACTGTTGGAGGATGGAAGTAGCTGCTCTCCACCGAGGGAGCTGAGGAAGTGGCTTCTCAGCCAGTGACACCAAGTTGAACCTTGGATGGGAACGGGGCGCATGCTGAGTGGGAGAAGTGGGAGGTGTCCCAGATGGGAAGGGGGTGGAGGAACAAGTCAGTGTCAATGGGACAAGCCAGGGTTCAGAGGGCTCCACACAGCTGATACCTGCCCTGAAACAGGAACAGTGAGGAAGGAAGGAGGAACTGGTATATGTCTACACAGAAATCCCCATGTGGTTTAAACCTGATGAGTTTCTCATAATGTATAATCTTCCGCTGCTAGGTAGGCTGAGAACTATTTTATACACTATTAATAGTTACATTTTTCAATTTAACAGGGCCATGCAGAGATGACGCTACTATTATGGTTAACAACCAGGGTATATTCACTTACACAATCCCTCTCTTCCAAAACAGCCCAGAAAAAGTCACAAAACCCCTAACTGTAAGGAAAGCAAGGAGTATTAATAACTCTAAATTTTCAAAGCTAAAATGAAAATGTTTCATGTTTTCCCATGGAAACTCAATGTTAAAAAGAACAGAAAATCTATCCTCACTTCAGTTTCTAGCCTCTTCAGGGCAATCTTTGTAAATACTCAAATCACGTCACTCCCTTCTCCAAACCATCACATCACTTCAACACTAACTCCTCTGTACTGCAAATCCTGCCATGGCCCGGCCCCTGCCTGCCCTCCCACCCATTCCCCACTGCTCTTCCTTGCCTGCTGGCCCTTCTCTGTTCCAGCATAGGATCTTCTCTCTGTTTTTTCCACATAAACTCATCCCTGCCTCAAAGTCTTTGCACATGCTGTTCCCTCTGCCTGAAATGCTCTTCCCTGAGGCAAGCGTATGGCCGGCTCCCACACACCATTTGGGGCATTCCTCAGAGAATCTAGCCACACCTCCCACCACCACCAACTTTAGCCTATTACCGTCTATTCTTACTTTTTTTATTTCTTCGAAGTACTTACCACCACCTCAATTTTCACCTGTCTACAGTCTGCTTTCCCTTCCAGACAGTAAATTCCACAAGCGTTTCTCAGACATGACAACAAGTCCTTCCTAACATTTGCTGAAATTGACAGAGACACATTTGGGGATCTTTACAAGTGAAATGGTAGGACAGTAGTCACTACTCTCCCACTATGTGATAAAAAGATGTCACGTAAGACCTTTACCATAATGTACTATTGTCAATTTTACTCACAAAGGCCATATACTGACATATCTGGGATTACACAGGAGAGAAAAAAAGATCAGTTACTTGTATTATTAATGACAAATGTTTCTTGAGCTGAGAGCAAAACAATTTTGTGATTCTTAAAAATTCTTAAAAAAAAAAAAAAAGAAAAGAAAAAGGAAAAAGCCAATTATTCCACAATGGCCAGCCTGTATGGCCACCAAGTCAGAAGCACTTCCCTCCCAGAGCCTCCTGGGCTATCCAGGGCAACCCACTGTCCACATGCCACTACAAGTCCACACTTTTATTTTGCTTTTGATCTTCAAAACAAGGGTCCTCTCTGAATCGCAGGAACCAACTCTGTTAGGAGGCAAAAGGGCCAGTTATACAGCACTTTACATTCTCAGGCATCAAGAACGGCTCTATCACTGAATCAGCATTTATATTCACAGCAGAATTTGAAAATATTTGGCAAAGGCAAGTTCCCATAATTAAGTCCAAGCACATATTCAGGACCTAGTCTATACCTTTATGTGTCAGAGGAAAACTTTGTTATCCCTGAAAAGTTGAAGTCTAAGACTTTAAGAGATTGGAAACAAACTATGGTTCCATATACCTCCCTGACTTTCCTTAAATCCCGAACAGTTCTTAAAGAAATACGTATTTCTCAAAGCAATGAAATGTAGAAAGGTACCTCTCTGAATAATCCTGCATGCAGGGAGGAAGGGCAAAGCCGACTTTGCCAGTGACTGCCAAGCCCAGCATGTTTTTCTTTGGACTAAACATTCTGAAAACAAGAGAGCTGCCCAAAGTGAAAGCCTCACTTCAAGTCCAAAAATCAATGACAAAATAAATAAGAGCAAGAGAACAAACTCATGTTCGTGTTTGAGGGGACAAAGAACCAAGGGTGGTTTCTTAGAGGTCTAGACCAAAACGTACAGCGCCACCTCTTCCCAAGCAAAAGCAGCAGCCTGTCCGTCCTATGCTCTGAATCATGGCACCTGAAGAGGAAATGGCTCCACACAGATGACATGAGTCCACACACTCAAACCCTGACAGGGGCCCTCGCAGCCCCCACACCTACTGCACTGTCCTTCACAGAACCAGACCTCTCTCTTCCCAGCATCTGCAAGTGGCAGAAACAACTGACTTTTCCCATTTGGAGAAAAATGCTATTGCAGCTGGAGAAACATTCTTGGACATGATGAGTAAGATATACTGATTATAAGGAACTGCAAATGTGATGCTGAAGTGTGTGAAAGTATGAACAAGCAGATGAGGAAATATTATGGAGCCATGGTAACAGAAACTATGGAAGAAACTCCAGTTGCATAGAACTGTTTAAAAATAAACCGGATACTAAAATACCAATGAAAAGCTACAATGACTCACACTGTTCTCCTCAAATACTTAGGAGAACAGCCAGTTCTTTAACACATTTGTCTTCCAGGCTTTTTCCCCATTGGAGGAATGGGAGAGAAAGAGAGTAAAAAGCAGCTTTGAAATTTTCTCTAATTTTACTAGCAAGTTGATCTGAATAAGACCTTATATGTTTTAGAGTTGATATGGAAGTATAGAAACATGCAGAGAGCATCGAGGCTTTGAATAAAAACCACACTGAATTCAAAACACATAACCGAGGCCCGGAGTGTGCTAAACTGTGTACCCAAATATCAGTTAATTTGGTAAAGAGCTACAGCACAATTTCTATGGGTAATACAAGACCTTCAAGGCACTGTGTGTGTGTATGACCGCCTTTTCCCTTATTGGCTCGCATGTACACGCCCTCTCTTGGGTGCTGCCTCAGCTGCACATCCTCTAACTACATTTACACACCTTTCGATGTGGTAGCTGCAGACGGAACATGCCCTGGGGCTCCCCACTCTGACTTCCCAGCCTGCCCATCAGCCTTGGCCCCCATGGGCTGGCCCTGATAGCCACACGTGCAGCACACTGCCACCTGAGACTGTCGCCTTCTTGGTCAACTCCCACCTACCCAAGGCCCAGTTTGAGTGGCACCTCCTTCAAGGAGCTCCCCACTATTCTAGTGACCCTCTGCCCACCACTGTCCCATTATAGTTCCTCTATGGTGCTATTATTTGGCCCCATTCCTGTTTCTCCAACCAAGTTGTTTGCCCTGGTAGATCAGATCATACTCTAGTCACCTGGCTTCCCTGATGCCTATCACGGTACCTGCAGCTCCTCAGTGAGGGCCACTGAAAGAAAAATGGAGCCAGGGCATGGATTCCCTAAGAAACCTCAGAGTCCAGCAGTGTCTGTGCCACATTCCCGATTATCCAGGACCTGTTCCCTTTTCCCCTGCCCTAACTCACCATTTCTTTTTCCCACAAAAAAAAAAAAAAAAAAAAAAAAAAAAAAAAAGACTGTCCTGCACAGACTGCCCCTCTTCCACATGTGCAGAGACCTACTGTGGACATGCTCCAGACTCACAGTCTTGTCTGGAGTCAGAGCACCAGAAAAACTTGTTTGCAGATGAGCTTTGCTGCCAGCTGGTGAGCAGTTTCAATGAAGTAACTGTACTTAGGCAACGCTTCAAATGGACTTCATGAGGGATGATTTTTCAATCTTTTGCAACACAGATTATCATCAAGTCCTATAATCACTGAGATTTTCAATTTGGCTTGTTACCAAAATTCCAAACACACACTGGCTTCAAGGAAAACGTGTTTCTGCAGAGACAAGGTCAACCTCAGAACAGGTTCACTGGCCAGACACTCAAACACACTGGTCCCCAGGCAACACAGATGGCCCCACAAGCAGCACCCTCGGACAGCATGAGACCCGGAGAGCCCAGAGAGTCCCAGGCATCCTGAGGGCTCCATGGCACCCCTGAGAGATGACCTAGCCATCAAATCTTTCTGGCCATGTTACCCAGATACATTCTATCACTTCAGTCTTCCTGCTGAAAACTACAGAATTCCACTCATAATACAGGAATGACAATGCACACCCTGTGACATCTTACTGAGGATTCACTTAGATCACACGGGGAAATATCTGTCTCTCATCTGGCAAACAATCCACGTTGGTGTCCTTCCCTGGCTCCAGTATCAGTGTAATGAGGTGGAATAGAATGACCCTAGACTTAGCACAAGACTCCTCGTGCCTTCAGTTCCCTTGTTCATGGAGCAGGTGATCCTGAAGTCCTCTGAAGACCCAAACATTCTAAGAGGACATGAAGCATAGGCAGAGGCAAAGGAATGTCCCCTTAGACTGTTTGAGCCACACAGATATGGACCCCTGGGGGGGACCCTTCTCCTGGCTAGAACAGTCTGGACCCCCATCTCCAGAAGGCTTCAATCTCCCACTGGAGAACTCTGGAATGACCGTGGGAGAAATCATCTCACCTGTGCCCACCTGGGTGATTTTTCCCAGCTCACTCAGTCCCTGCCCTCTACCCACAGATGTACAGAGTAAAACAAAATCATCGTGTTAAATAATAGATTCTATCTGACAGCCCTAAGAACTGCCACTTCAGTTGAGCAAAATTTAAAATGTTTTTGAAACAAACCAAGCAATCCCTTGAGGTAAGTTTGGGAAAGGTCTTTTGAAATCAATCACTCTCTGCAATGGAGATCTAGTTTATAAGTTGTTTCCTGGGTTTGCGAAAAAGCAGAAGGTATGAAGAGAAAACGCTAGGCAGTGAATTCCTAAAGCTCAAGGATGAAAACAGAGATGGTTCTGTTTTCAGAACCCACAGAAAAAGTATGCCAGTTAATTTTATTCTTAAAATCGGCCTGTGGTAGAAAGGGAAGCCCCTGACGCAGAAACTGCATAAGGAAGCCTCCCCTCTAGGACACACAGAAGGTGTTAAAAAGAAGCCTGACCTTTTCCCTTTCCGATGACCTTAGAGGAAATGAAGGTCAGTCACAGCAGCAGCTGCTCAGAAGCAGGTAGGCAATCTTTTTCTACGGGAAGAACTCAACAGGTGTGTGCTGTGTGCCAACGACCACACCAAGCAGAGGGTGTCCGAACACCAACAGTCCTGCACAGGCCAACTGCACATTCCTCAGGACCATTTAGGTCGCACCATCTCCCTCTCGACAGCCTAGCACAGTGGCATTCCGGTGTGTGCTACCCGTGCCAGGCTGTGAAGAGACTGTCTTTTTCCTATTCCACCTGGAGCTCCACGAGGGAAGGGCTTGGCCCTTTTTATCCAACCCAAAATAAGCGCTTAAGAAACAAGACAGGAAGACAAAGGGAAGAGGGGAGAGGAGGTGCTGTTTGTGCTGGATCCTGAGGTGGAGAAGGTAAAAATGCTGTGAGAAATTTGTATTTTTTAAAATCCTATCTTCAGATTCATATAGTAATCCTTAAAATAACCATGTTCTCCCCAACATCTTTATAGATCAGAGGAAACAAGCTGATGACCAGCCATCCTGGTGGCACTGAGACCGCTTGCCCCAGTTGACAACCACCTGGGCTATCAGAATCAGCAACAAAGATAGGACAGACCCCAAGGTCACCCAGTCCCAGTCCAGCCCATCAGCCCTTAGCTCACCTACACAACTTAATGAAAAGCTGGAGCTAACAGCGTGTAGTTAGATGTGTCCCCAAAACTCGTTTATCTTATGCAATGGGAACACATCAGCTGACAGATCCAGGCTTGCCTTGGCTGATTTTTACAGCAATATTTTTTTAGTCTCTGGTTGGCAAGCACCCTGGGAATGTGGAGATGCAGGCTGAACACTTCCCCAACCTAAATACTCAGTTCATGTTCCACAGGTTTAAAACAGAAAAAGTTACTTTAAAAAGGACAAAAATGACGCTTTTTCAAATTTGATATTAACATGAAAACTCAAACAGTAGTGTAAGAAAATGTACAAGACGAGTCTAAAGAGTTGAAAGAACAATGATTACAAGTGACCCAGTTACAGCAGGCCCAACTGAACCAGAATCATGCAACTCCACAGCTCTTCTCCTCCTAGTTCCTGTGAAGCCAACCCCACAGTGACAGTGGGAAGCGCTCCCACAGGGTAACGTTTTTATGAGAAATACAGAACTACTTTTGCTTTCAAAGTTGGGTGGGACTAGAAGACACACTGGAAGGATGGAGTCAGGAGACCTGGATTCTTGTGCCCGCTCTGGCTTTTACAGGCCGCCTAACAATATGCAGTCACTTCCTGCCAGCCTGTTTCCTTACCTACAAGAGGGAGAGACACTCCCTGCCCAGCCTAGCTCTCAGGGTGAATGAAAGGTCATTGTCATTGAATCCTCTAGTCGCTAATTAACACATCTTGAACACCTGCAATGTTCCAGGAACAGGAAATGGCAACGTCCAAGATAAAGCCTCTGACTTCTTAGAGACTGCATGGTAGTGGCAACTGGCATCTACCTGGCCTTCAATAATCTACTGAATGAGGGAACACTACCTAGCACTAGACACAATTACTGGGTTTCTAAAATGGAGTTATTCCTCCAGAGCACTACACCCGGCAGCCTGCTGCAGGGAAGCTCCTCCGAAGGGTGGGCAGGAGCGGAAGAAAGTGTGCTGTCAGCTTCACAGATATTACCTAGTACTATTCCTACACAGTCAGAGCCTTACAGGACACACTAAAACCAAGCGGAAAGCATACATGGGCTTAAAAACTCAAACTCCTTCTTAACTACTCAGTAATTAAGACGTCACTGTACACCAAAAATAGATTTTTCTATTTTATACAATAGAAGGAAAGAAATGTAGTGCAGAGTAAGTCATTAGATCATGACCTGATGCTGTCTTCATCTCTGAATCTCAGACACTGTGCCAAGCAGGGGTCACCATATGTTTGCTGAATGAGTAACACTGTTTCTGTCAACAGGAATACAGGTTACACCAGATACTTTTCAGACTTTCTCCTCAATCCATTCCTCCTTTTACATTCGTGGAAAGGGACGGGTAAAGAAGCCCAGTCTCCAAGGTCAGCCAGTGACACAGGAAGCAGTGCCACCAGAATGTGACCCCGCCCTGGGCCGGGGCACAGAGCCCTCACTAGCCTGCTGGAGAGGGGCCACCCCAGGTCCTGGGTATCCCTATACCCAGCTGCTTCTCTTCAAGCTGACGAAGCCCCTGCCACCGGCCACCACCTCTTCCCCTACCTTGGAGCTTTGTGTTTAATCCTGGAAGTCACAATTCAGGAGGCTCAAGAAGAATAAAATTCTGAGTGTACAAATGAAAAAGACTCAAACGTGTCTGTCAACAATACCCAAAGGAATGGGATGATTTAGTTAGGAGAGGCTGTGGGAGGGATAATGATTGAAGTACTTGAGATTCTTGCTATTTTTCTAACAGCTTTATTAAAACAGTAATTCACACACAGCTCACTCATCTAAAATGTACACAATGATTTTCGGTGTTCACAGCATTGTGCCACATCATGACAGTCATTTTTATGACATTTTCATCACTCCAAAAAGAAACGTCATGCCCTTACCCAGTCACCCCCACCTCCTCTACTCCCAATCCTGGCAATCACTAATTGACTTTCAGTCTCCATGGATTTGCCTATGCTGGACATTTCACATGAACGGGATCATAACAGATGTGGCTCTTGTGACTGGCTTCTTTCACTTACCACAATGTCTTCAAGGTTCGTCCACGTTGCAGCACGTGTCAGGACTTCACTTTTTGTTGCTAAATAATATTCCAGTATATGAATTTACCACAGTTTATTTGCCCATTACCAAATGACTGGACATTTGGGCTGTTTTCCACTTTTCAGTTATTAATAGTGTTGCTATCAGCATTTGTGTACAAGCCTTTGTATGAACATATGTTTTCATTACTTTTGAGTAGATATCTAGGAGTAGAACTGCTGGATCATAATGAGAAACTTCCAAACTCAGGAGTTTCCAACATTCAGCCAGACTGCTTTCCCAAGTAGGTGCATCATTTTACATTCCTACTGGCAGTATGTGACAGTTCCAATTTCTCCAAAGCCTCACCAACATGTGTTGTCTTTTTTTTTTTTTTTTTAAGATAGGGTTTCACCATGATGGTCAGGCCGGTCTTGAACTCCTGACCTCAGGTGATCCACCCACCTCATCCTCCCAAAGTGCTACGATTACAGGCGTGAGCCACCGCGCCCAGCCGTGTTGTCTTTTTTATTGTAACCACCCTAGTGGGTGTGAAGTGGCATCTCACTGTGATTTTGATTTGTGTTTCCCTAATGACGAATCATGCTTATTCTTTTCATGTCCTTATTGGCCATTTGTATGCTATCTTTGAAGAAATGTCTGTTTAGATCCTTTGCTCATTTTTAAAGTGGTATGTCTTTCTATTGTTGAGTTTTTGGGGGTTTTGTTGAGATGGAGTCTCACTCTGTCACTCTGTCACCCAGACTGGAATGCAGTGGCGCAATCTCGGCTCATTGCAACTTCCACCTCCTGGGTTCAAGTAATTCTCCTGCCTCAGCCTCCTGAGTAGCTGGGACTACAAGTATGTGCCACCACACCTGGATCCTTTTTGTATTTTTAGTAGAGACAGAGTTTCACCATGTTGGCCAAGCTGGTCTCAAACTCCTGACCTCAGGTAATCCACCCACCTCTGCCTCCCAAAGCGCTGGGATTACAGGGGTGAGCCACCACGCCCAGCCTTTATTATTGAGTTTTAAAAGTTATTTTTATTTTTTTATTTTGTTGTGTGTGTTTTGGTGTCATATGTAAGAAAACACTGCCTAATCCAAGAGGAGAAAGACTTACGCTGTTTTGAGTTTTACATCTCTTATTATGACTAATTTAAAAAAATTTTTTTTTAATCAAAAGGTTTTACAGATATAGCTCTTAGATTTAGGTCTCTGATCCATCTGGAGTTAAGTTTTAAATGTGGCATGAGGCAGAGATCCAAATTCATTCTTCTGCATGTAGATATCCAGTTGTCCTGGTGTCACTCATTGAAAAGATTTTTCTTTCCCCCATTGAACTGGCTTAGTATCCTTGTCCAAAGTCAATTGACCATAAATGTAGGGGGTTAGTTTTGTTTTCTTAATGCTGTCTCATTTCTCCATGTCCATCCTTATGCCCGCACCACACTGTTACCTGAATACTATAGATTTATAAATTTTTGTAAACTGGGAAGTGTGAGTCCTCTAACTTTGTTCTCTGCCTTTTGAAAACTGTTTTGACTATTCTTGGTCCCTTGCATTTCCATAGGAATTTTAGAATTGGCTTGTTGATTTGAGATTTTGAGAGGGACTGCGGTGACTCTGTAGATCAATTTCAGGAGTACTGACATGTGAACTTATGAAGTCTTCCAGTCCATGGATGTAAGATCTCTTTCCATTTACTCAGGTCCTTTTAAATTTATTTCAACGTTTTGCAGTTTTCAGTATATAAGTCTTGTACTTCTCTTGTTAAATTTATTCCTATTTTATTTTTTATATACTATAATAAATGAAACTGTTTTCTTAATTCCATTTTTTGAATTATTCCTTGTTAGATTATAAAAATACCATTATTTTGTATATTGATCTTGTATCTTACAATCTTGCTGAACCTGTATATTAATTCTAAAAGTTTTTTTGGTAGGTTCCTTACGATTTTCTTTATATAAGCTCATGTTAACTTTAAACAGAGAGAGAGTTTTACCTTTTCCTTTCCAACCTGTATGCCTTTTGTTTTCTTGTCTAACTTCCCTGGTTAGACCCTCCAGTACAATACTGAGCAGAAGGAATGAGAACAGACATCACAGTCCTATTCTTCTTGATTGTAGGAAGAAAGCTTTCAGTCTTTCACTGCCAGCCCTGGGAGTTTTGATTAATAGCCTTTATTCAGTCAAGAAAGTTCCCTTCTATTCTAGGTTTGTTGAGTGTTTTTATCATGAAGCAGTGTTGCCTGGGGTTGGGTGTTTTTTGTTTGTTTTGTTTTAATGTTGTAGAACAGGCATCACCAAGGACCAAAGTTAACTTAGATTAAAACCACCTGACATCATATATTTTGATGAATTTCAAGTGTCATAAAGAGCCAAATAAAACCCACTTTAAGCATCTCAAAGAAAAACAGCTTATTCTTTGGCTTTGAGAAAAAGATAAATTTGTGATAATAAGCAAGATATCAGAGGAAAACACGAATGTGCCCAAAACGTACATAATTTAAACCTTTGCATAATACAATATGTAAAGCAAAGAAAGGAAAAGACACAATTGATAAAAAATCTCATTATTAATTAAAAGCCAATATGAAGACTGAGGATCCAATTCCACTGGACAAAGAAGGTGTTGGAGAGAAGCAAACAGAAGAGAGGGCTGAGCAGGAATGCTCCCGAAGTTCTACCTGCGAAGTCAGACTGTGTCAGTAGTCCTGGCCACATCAGCAGTGAAAAGTCCACATAAACCCCTAGCCTCTCCTGTCTGCTATGTGGTCCACTGAGCATTCCTTGCGTGGCAGCTCTCGGAGAGCAGGGTCTCCTGAATCAACCTGGCCTGAGGGACTCTGTGGAACCGCACCCCCAGCCACCCTACAAGAGACACCCAGACCAAACAAAAAAGACACTTTGGTTAGGTTAAGTCTCTGAGACTTGGTGTTTGCTTGTTTCTGCAATGTAACCTAGCTAAATATAATGCAACAAATTCCCACACAGGAAAAAAAGCACAACTTCCTTTAAAATATGGAAATAATTTGTAAAATAAGGAAAATTAATGTGACCATGCCAGTTTTGGTGGGGCTATAAGAAAATAGAAATGTACTCTCACATTGCTAATGGGCTTCATGGAAAAATTTGGAAATACAGAACAAGGCAGATAACAGTTACCAACCTCTGACCCTTAAGTCCCACTCTGGGGAACATGCCCCAAGCAAATAAACTCGAAGAAAAAAATAGCTTGAACAAAATGTTCATCACTGCAATATTTATAACAGCAAAAACTGGAAACAAGTCAACTGCTTAAAGCTAAGAAAACAATGGTGAGTTGACAGAAAGGACACCACACGTCCATTACAGAGGATAAGCAGGTAAGCCATTTTCCATAAAATAAGCAAAAAGGACATAAGCAAAAAGACGCAGAGTGGTGCAGCGCATCCACTACATTAACTTAAAAGGCGAGGACTGCAGCCGGGCACAGTGGCTCACGCCTGTAATCAGCACTTTGGGAGGCCAAGGCAGGTGGATCCCCTGAGGTCAGGAGTTCGAGACTAGCCTGGCCAACATGGTGAAACCCCATCTCTACTAAAAATATAAAAATTAGCCAGGTGTGGTGGTGGCTCGCCTGTAGTCCCAGCTACTCAGGAGGCCGAGGCAGGAGAATCACTTGAACCCGGGAGGCGGAGGTTGTGGTGAGCTGAGATCACACGACTGCACTCCAGCCTGGGTGACGGGGCGAGACTTGTCTCAAAAAACAAAACAAGAGGAGAGAGATCCAAGATGGCCGATCACTAGTAGCTCAGGATTGCAGCTCCCAGTAAAAGCGCAGAGAGCCAGTGGACGCCACACTTACCAATAAATTTTTGCTGCCCGCGGACCAGGACATTCCCAGCGGAGGAGCCCCACGGGTCGCCAGCGCGACCCTTTCGGCTGGCGTGGCTTTTTTGCTGGCGCCTCAGCTCGGCGGTGCGGAGTAAACGGGACTGAGTCTCCTTTTGGATGATGTTTGGAGCTCTGGGAAGTCAGAGAAGTCCATCCAGCTGATTGAAAAAGGGACTGAGAAGCCAGACTGGAGACCCCCGGGCAGAAAGGCACCACGAATTTCAACGCTGCTGTTTTAGCTAGCGTTGCGAGTTGCACAGTGAAAATTACGTAGATTCCGGAGCTGGGAATTAACACGCTGGACGTCCACTCAAAGATCTAATTTGAAAGTGGGTAATTACAAAGACGACAGATGGATAAAACCATAAAGATGCCAAGAAGCCACTTTAAAAAAGCTGAGAACACTCAAAATCAGAAAGTCTCTCCTACAGAGGACACTAGTTCCTCATCAGTAACGGAACAAGGCTTGATGGAAAACGAGTGTGAAGAATCATCAGAATTAGGCGTCAGAAGGTGGATAATAAGAAACTTCTGTGAGCTAAAAGAATATGTTCTAAACCAATGCAAAGAAACTAATAACTTAGAAAAAAGGTTTGACGAAATGCTAACGAGAATGAGCAATTTAGAGAAGAACATAAACAAATTAATGGAGCTGAAAAACACAATACGAGAAATCCGTGAAGTATGTACAGGTTTTACCAGTCGAATTGATAAAGTAGAAGAAAGGATATTAGAGGTTGAAGACCAACTTAATGAAATGAAACAAGAAGATAAGATCAGAGAGAAAAGGGTAAAAAAGAATGAGCAAAATCTCCAAGAAATATGGGACTATGTGAAAAGACCTAATTTATGCTTAATAGGTATACCTGAAAGTGACGAAGAGAATGAATCCAAGTTGGAAAATATTTTTCGGGATATTATCCAGGAAAATTTTCCTAAACTAGCAAGACATGACAATACTCAACTCCAGGCAATACAGAGAACCCCACAAAGATATTCCTCAAGAAGACCAACCCCAAGACACATAATTGTCAGATCTACTCGGATTGAAATAAAGGAGAAAATACTAAGGGCAGCCAGAGAGAAAGGCCAGGTTACCCATAAAGGGAACCTTATCAGACTCACAGCAGATCTCTCAGTGGAAACTCTACAAGCCAGAAGAGAGTGGGGGTTAATATTTAACATCCTTAAAGAAAAAAACTTTCAACCCAGAATCACATATCCAGCCAAACTAAGTTTTACAAGCCAAGGAAAAATAAAATTTTTTGCGAACAAGCAAGAACTCAGAGACTTCGTTACCACCAGGTCTGTTTTGCAACAACTTCTGAAAGAAGCACTATATACAGAAACAAACAACCAGCATTAGTTATCCTAAAAACTTATCAAAAAGTAAAGAATATTACAACAATGAAGAATTTACATCAACTAGCGGGCAAACAGCTAGTTAGACTTAAATAACAGTATTAAATTCACATATATCAATATTAAGCCTAAACTTAAAGGGATTAAATGCCCCAATCAAAACGTACACTTAGACAAACTGAATAAAAAGTTAAAACCCATTGGTACGCTGTATTCAGACCTTTCCTATAGGTAAGGATACACAAAGACTTAACATAAAGGGATGGAGGTAGATCTACCAACCTAATGGAAAGGAAAAAAAAAAAAAAAAACAGATTTGAACTCAGACCTGGAACAACCAAATTTAATAAACATTTACAGAACCAACCACCCCATATCCACAAAACATATATTTTTTTCAATATTATATCATACCTATTCTAAAAGTGATCACATAATAGGAAATAAATCACTTTTTAGTAATTGCATAAGCATTTCACAGATTTAAATGAAATCCTGAGCAATAGAGCAAGATTCTCGTTCTCTCTCCCTCCTTCTCTTTCTTTCAAAAAAAAAAAAAAACAAAACAAAACAGCAAGGCCTGCATCTTTTCATCTCTGTATCCCCAGTTCTCAGCATGAGGCAGACACTCAAACACCTGCAGAGTGACTGGATGTCTGCACCAGCAACTACCAAGCTGACAGAAGCAAGTCAGTGGGCAAGGGCGAGAGGAGTCTCTAGGGAGGGAGATGACACTCCCCAGCTGACTTCTCTAGTGGCTGCAGTGTGTCCATTTTCAGATGCATGTATTTGAATTAGGGAAAGGGAAATATTATTCTTCCTTCATATAACAAAGCTGGATTGATGCTTCAAAGGAATGGGTTATGACTTTCCAGAGGCAAATGCTAAAATGTGAGCTCTCCAATGCTGGAAGAGTCTGCAGTAAGTGGTGTTCCTGAAGTTCACAATGGAGGGAGTGGGAGGGTGGGTGCCCAAGGTCCCTTAATGGTCTCCCCTGTTTTGTGGGTGCCAAAGTGCCGCACAGAATGGTGCACACACACTACAAATGCTTCCTCATTCAGACCTTCTAGGCACGGTCTCAGGTGCCATGTGCTAACTTTAATTGACTTGTTTGTTCCACCAAACTCCTTTTTAAACTAGCAAGCTCATGCTTTCTTCCTTTGAACTAAAGCCACATTAATGAGGAAAATGTACCAGAAATCCAAAGAACAGTGACACTGAGCTATCTTTAACCAGACAGACCCTCCTCATTTTTCAGCCTAGTGGCCTTGAACCACCTCCCCCCAACCTCCTCCAGTGCCACCGTCTACACCCTCTTAGCCTGGAGACACCACTGGAACAAAGTGTTGACTCCTCCATGAGCACTCCACCTTTTCCCACGGCACGCAGCCACCTCCACAGTCCCAGCCTGGCTGCCGGGAGCAACTGTAGGGACTCAACCCCTCTCCAAAGGACTCTCTGCCTCTCAGCAGCACACCCTGCTCTCCACAAGGGTCCCTGCAGATGTTCTCCACCAGCCCTGGCACCTCCTTGCCACCTCCCTGCCCTAGCACCCGCAGTCACACCTTCCCCCACCTCCTCTGCCTGTTCCTTGGCTGCTGGTGCTCCCCAGGTTCTGTCCCAGGCACTCTCTCTCACCTCTTCTGTTCCCACACACCAAACCACTTTTTTTTCACTGTTCAAAGTTCATTGGGGGTTTTAGTTGGTGTAACACTTGGATAGTTGGTTGCATTGTTTATATGTAGATCTTTTTACATTGTATGGTAATGTACACTACTGATATATATAGTTCACAAAATAAGATCCTTTGGAACAAGACATGCGATATTGGATCTATACACTGAATGCCAGGATGTGACTGACTGGGAAAAAATGTTGGACTAGGCATGTTCAGTGAAGGAGCAAGGAAGTTATATAACGAATGAACATCTCTCTGGCTCAAGGGGCAACTGCAGCATGTGCAGCATTGGCAGTGGTGCCTCAGAGGTGGCAGAACTATTTCACACTAACCAGTTTAGGACTACACAAGATTACTACCATCCAGTATCAGGATATAGCTGTAGGACTTTACAAACCATTCCTATTTCTAACTTACTGGAATTGATGTTTTTCCCAGTCCATCTTAAAATATTACTGCTTTAATCACAGATCAGATAAAAAGGACAACATGCACAACCTCCAACTAAAATCCTGTATAGCCTACACAGTGAAATGGTATGACATCAGAAGACTTTAAAATTGCAGCTCTTTTTGGATCCCCCAAAGTGTATCACCACTCTTCTTCAAATGGGCCTCTTCCTCAGGAGTCAGAGTCACCTCCACAACGTCTGAGATTCCATTCTGTCCCAAAATGCAAGGAACACTAAGGAAGACATCATCCTTTATTCCATAGAGACCCTTAATCATGGTGGAAATTGGGTGCACCAGCTTAAGATTCTTCATTATAGTCTCTGCCAAATCTGCTAGAGAGAGTCCAATGGCCCAGAATGTGTAACCTTTGAGTTTGATCACCTCGTAAGCACTCTCAATCACCTGCTTGTGAACCTCTTTTCACTGTTCCTTATCTGTATCAGTCCCTAAATCTGGGTGCAGAGTCTTCAGGGAGACACCAGCAACATTCACTCCACTCCATACAGGCACACTGGAATCTCCATGTTCCCCAAGGACCCACCCATGACAGCTTAATGGGTGAACTCCCAGCCTTTCTCCCATCAGGTAACGGAATCGGGCTGAATCTAGATTGCAACCACTTCCAATAACATGGTTTTTGGGAAAGCCACTTATCTTCCAAGCCACACAGGTCAAGATATCCACTGGATCTGAAACAATAAGCAACTTGCAGTTCGGGCTATATTTTACAACATTAGGAATAATGAATTTAAAGATGTTCACATTACGCTGGACCAAATTAAGACGGCTTTCTCCCTCTTGCTGACATACCCCAGCCGTAGTAATGACCAGCTTGGAGTTTGCAGTTACATTATAGTCTTTGCCAGAGACAATCTTTGGTGTTCTAAGGAAAAGACTGCCATGTTGGAGACCCATCATCTCTCCCTTCAATTTGTCTTCAATGACATCAACAAGAGCAAGTTCATCTGCCAAGTCCTTCATTAAGATACTGATAGCACAGGCCATGCCAACAGCACCAACCCCAACAACTATAATCTTATTCTGGGGGGTCTGTTCTTCCTTTAGAAGATTAACAATCAGCTGATCCTTGAGAGTTGCCATTTTGGACTTGGAACCAAAAGGAACCAGGAATGCACGTCAGGCAGGTGTCAGGGGCACACAGCAGTGGGATCCAGACTCGGTGGCAGCTGCTCCAGCCACCAAACCACCTTTAACCTCAAGCCCCTGATGTGCTGTCTGGCCCAGACCCGCATCTCTGCCTACTGGATGCCTCCACTTGGCCATCACATGGTCCCTGCAAACTGTCTCCTTCTCTAAGAGCCCGCTCCTGTCCCTGGGTTTTCTACATCAGAAATGGTCCCACCATTTAATCACCCAGCTTCTCAAGCCAGAAAACTCCTCCTTTCCACACCCAACCCCCTTCACCACTACCACATTTAATCAGCTTCCAAATCCAGACTACACCAGCTCTTCAGTATCTCTTGAATCCTCCCACTTGGCTCTGTCCCCATGATGATAGCTACCTTTGCTAAGGTCACCATGGCCTCCTGCCTAATCCCCAAAAACATCTTAACTAACCCCCAGCCACTCCTCTAGTCCTCCGCTCCCTTCATTCTCCATGACATTACCATGACTCTACCACGGTGGCTGAAGAGTCTTTCGAAAAGATCAGGTTTTGCCTCTACTCAAACATTTCCCCCTACTTCCTCCCGAGGCCAGCAGGGCCTCCAGGCTATAACCACTGCTACTCCAACCTCATCCCTCACACCACGCTCCTGGCCACATTGTACACACTCCGGCCACTGTAAACAACCTGTGTTTCCCAACACAAGCACCACACTCCTATCAGCTTCACCCCCCTCGCACACGCTGTTCCCTCTAAACAAATGCACAAATGAATTAGAGGAGGCAGGGAAGGAGAAATTAACTTCTCATAGCCAAATAGTTTCAAAAGCAAAATTGTTAAGAATCCTTCCAATTACTTTTATAACATAAAGAAGTGTTAAAACTGTGTGTGGGTATAACATGATATATCTAATATAATCCAGGGTAGGGTCAGCATGGGTACCCAAAACCTGCCACAGTCTAAGGGGGAAGTAAGCACAAAGATAATAAAGCCTACGGATTTGTCCCTGAGGACAGGGGAGGGACGCACTCACCGAGCGCCACTGCGTTCAGGAAGTAGGCACACACTGGCCTCTAAGCCTGGTGAGAGCAGCAATGCGCCACGGGCTCAACTACTTGGGAGGCTGAGGCATGAGAATCGCTTGAACCCAGGAGATGAAGGTTGCAGCGAGATCATGCCACTGCACTCCAGCCTGGGTGACAGAGTGAAACTCTGTCTCAAAAAACAAAAAGAACAAGTGCTCACTGATTTACCACCATGCCCCCACAGCAAGGAGCCCCAGTTACACTACAACATGTAAAGCTGCCTGCTCAGGACTGACACAGTATTATTTCAGTATAATCTTAGGATCCCTTCACACAGGGGCACACACACACACATGATCCTCTCATGTCCAGCTGGGGATCAGGACTTGAGAGCACATGAGGACACATCAGCTTATCTCAGCCACTACTGCCCTCGCTTCTGGTGTCCTCACATCCTAACTGCTGTACCTAACAACTGACAGATGGCCACAAATACAGGAGACATGTAGACCATGTTGCAGGCAGCTGGGCCATGGGTCTGGGTGCCCGCGCTTTCCCTCGATGCCTGAAATTCTGTGTGGCTCCATTCCCCTTCATGCCAGTCTTCAGGATCACTGCCAGAGCAGCCACAGCCATGTACTTCCTGATGCCTCCTCTTCTCAGTCAGAGGCACCTGCGCAGTGGGACAGCTCTTCCTTAAGCTGCAAGTTTTCCAACTCAAGAGATGCACTTAAACCCTCAAAAAGAAAACTCACATAGGCCCAGATGAGACAGAAAGATTCTCCTGGCACAATGAGCAAGAAAATATATAGAATGGGTCAGGAGACTGTCCTTTGTTCGGGTCAAAAAATGGGGGCATTCACAGAGGGCAGAGTGATCAGGAATGCGAAGAGGAACACTCCAGGCCACCCTTGGAGGTCTGCTGCAGCAGGTTCCCCAGACAAGACAAAGGGCATTATTGACAACACGTATGAGTCAGAGTGGCCCCAGGTCAATGCTTCAGCTTCTTTCAACCCCTCCACTTTCAGGCAGCCCCTTCTAGAAGCAGGACTTCCTGTCACACAAAGGGGCTCTGTGGCCCTTTGTCCACACGGAGTGGCCTCTTCCTGTACTTGGAGGTGGCAGTTTTGGAGGCTCTACCCTACCCAATAGTCTGACTGAGCAAAACCCCCAGGAGGGGCTGCAGCCCTGGTCTGTCTGAACAAGCTGAAAATGAGAGCGAGCAAGAGGGGACAACACCAAAGAATATGTTAGCCTGGATGCACAAACCTAGAAGGTCTCTGAAATCTGCATCTGTCAGACTTCATAAGATCCTGGGCATGGGGTAACTTCTTAATGATCTGGTCGCTTCCGGCAAAATATCTAAGAGGTCTGTGCTTGACAATGCTCATCTGTAAAATGGAATCCAATCTGCCTGAGAGGTTTCAGGAATCAAATGGCATCCGGCTAGGACCTGGCACAGTGCCTGGAGTGTGGGGGCTTTCCACAGCCGTCAGCCAGGGAGACGGTACCAGGAGCCAGGCTCCATGGCAGCCCAGCTCCTCAGCCAGTAAGCCAGGTGCCCTCCACTGGGTCACTCCATTCTCACAGGGTTGACAGACACTTGAACAACCTCTTCCAACACAGCTGCCAAGAGCTAGGAGACAGTTCTGCACAAAATGCTATGGGGACACAGAGAGGGTCCAGAAAGGGTGCCCAGGGCTGACATTTCAGTAGGAATTCTTCAGCTGGAGCAGCAGGGAAAGCATCCCAGGTAGAGGAACCTGTGTGACAAAGAGGAGTTACAAACCAGCCCAGGGCAGGGTCATGCTGGTCATGGAGGGCAAACCCTGGGAAGCTGCTGTGGCTGTGAAGGAGGGGACAAGGGATTTACAAATGGCAGGGCGCTGAAGATCAGACACCAGCCAGAGTCACTAGAAGAGTGATTTCTGTTCCATCTAGCTACCAGGAATAAAAAGTGGAATGTCCTGACAAAAGCCCACCATGAGAATGCTAGGTAAGCATGGACAAGAGGTCACACCCATAAGAAGTGCTGTCTAGAAATGAACTGCCCAAATACTTCTCAAGCAGTACTATACATATGTGCCTTTGAGGTTTAAAAAGTCACACGACCTGGGTGTGGTGGCACATGCCTACCTATAGTCCCAGCTACTTGGGAGGCTGAGGTGGGAAGATCACTTGGGCCCAAGAGTTCAAGGCTGCAGTGAGCTATGATAGTGCCTGTGAGTAGCCACTGTCCTCCAGCCTGGGCAACACCGTGAGATCCCATCTCAAAAAAAAAACTAAGTGCAAACCACAAGAGGATTTGGTTTACAAATATTTTCTGGGGATCTATGTACTCAACTATGGTGCCATTCTCTCAAGAAAATATTCTATTTCATTCAAAGGTATCAGCTAGAGCCAAAGCATTCTACTGTAGAGAAGAATACAGAGCCAGTTTGGTGTGACAAACTGACAAATGAATTCTAACTTGACGGTGCTTTTATTTTTTAAAAAGTTCATATAACAATAAACTAGCCAGTAATTTGGAAAAACAAACAGGGAACTCAATTGTCAAGCCACAATCTGAAACTAATAGGCTTAAATCAAGCATAAAATTAATAGCAAAAGTTTCCCTTAAACAAGGAGAGTGGGCCAAGCGCAGTGGCTCATGCCTGTAATCCCAGCACTTTGGGAGTTGGGGGTGGAAGGATCCCTTGAGCCCAGGAGTTAGAAACCAGCCTGGGAAACATGATGGACCCTGTCTCTATAAGAAAGGAAAAATCATTTCTTAAAATAAATAGAAAAAAAAAAAGGAGAGTAGAAAGAGAACAGGGTTTAAAATAGCTGTGATAGGTGCACATTTTAACTTCTAAGCCACCTTCTTACCGGAAAAATGGGAACAAAGGTGGCTGACCTACATAGGATAGGAATTTAAATGACACATTGTAAGTGAGTGCCTACAAATGTCAGTCTCCCGCCTTCCCAGTCTTCTTGCTTCTAGCATGACTCCTCCTGGACTCTCCGGCATGCCCCACCCCCACAGGGAGGCTACGGCTTCAGCAAGCAGGACTTACACACCCATTTTTCAGCTGTACCACTGAGAACTCTAGAAACACAAAACAAAGATCTTCAATGTTAAGACACACACACACACACACACACACACACACACACACACACATTTTGTGATACTACCTATCTAATAAACATTTCCAGTGACAACTTATAAAGGGGAAAAATGAATGACAACTCCATTTATGATAAAATGCCTAACTGCAATATACAATAATATTATCTGAGACACCATGAAGAAAATGGTTACTATCTTGACTTCATTACAATACTCAATGTCCCCACTAAACACACACACACACAAGCATGCGCATGCGCGTGCAGAAAGAGCCTGTCCTCCACAAAAATTTGTCAGTTTGGCTGACTCAAGACAAGCCTGTGTCCCAAATTCTTAAATATTTTCAATAAAATGTTTAATTTATTCTAATAAACTGAGTGAATATCAAGCCAAAAGAATTTATTTTAAATTATTTTACATGTACCTCTCCCAATATTCTAAAAACATTTACTTTCTGAGTACCAAAAACCTTGCTAAGAGCTGAGAAATGAAAGTGAAAATAAGTGAATAACACCACACAGGCCCTGCGGTCCAGGAGCTCACAGCACGCTCAGCCCTTCATAACCACGAGTTCCACATCTGTGGATTCAACCAGCTGGAAATTGAAAATATCCAAGGGAAAAAAGTGGGTAGCTGCATCTGTACTAAACATATACAGACTTTTTTTGCTTGTCATTATTCCCTAAACAATACAGTATGACTATTTACATTGCATTTATATTCTATTGGGTATTATAAGTAATCTAGAGATGATTTATAGAACACTGAAGGGTATACACAGGTTATATGCAAATACAGCAAAATTTTATATCAGCATCCATGGATTTTGTTATCTTTTGGGGGGTCCTGGAACCAATCCTCCAAAATACAGGGGAACAAACTGTCTAAATAGGAAGGTAAGACAAAGTCATACATGATTAGGCTGAGAGGGAGGGAGGGAAAGAGAGAAGGAGAGAGGAAACATGCAGGAGAGAGAGAGGTGGGAGTGGGGAGAGAGGAGGGCAGGCGGGCGGGCAGGCACAGCAGTTCGGAAGAGGAAAGGAGAAGCCCTGCAGCTGCAGCCTCCCAGGAGCCAGCATGAGGCGGCTTGGCGAGTGAGGCTGCTGTCCAGGCACAGGCTCAGGAAGGGCTCTGAAGGCCTGTGCAGCCACCATCACTGAAACTGACTGAAAACAGCAGCCCACAGCCTACTAGTGCAAAGTTAGCTTATAGTAACATTCAAAACCATAAGTAGCATTCTTAAGTCTAAAAAGCTGAACACTTGGGCTTATCTAAAAATACATGTTTAACAGTGGGTGATTACGTGTTTAAAAAGCCCAGAAGGTTATATACCAAAAATGTGAATTCTTCCATTCAGTGAAACACAGGCTTACTTACTGTATGCCAGGCACCTCGCTGGGCCTGTGGGGACCCAAGATGGGTAGAAGTGACAAGGCTCTGTATACATTCCAGGAGGGGATACAAAGCCACACCGTAGGTCATGTAGTGGCAGGCAGCATTAAGGGCTGGGGGGAAGCATGAAGCCAAGTGGGGAACAGAGTGACAGGGTCTACCTGGACAGACAGTGGCCAGGGAAGGCTGTCCTGAGGAGATGACACTGGAGCAACTCTTGAATGAACATCTCTGGGTGGCAGAAGATGAAAGTCTGGGTTTTTTGCATATCTGTATCACTTAATTGTTCTACCCTAAGAATATACTGATTGAATTGCTTTTGAAAATTCAAAAGGAGCCTGGCGCAGTAGCTCACGCCTGTAATCCCAGGCCAAGGTGGGTGGATCACCTGAGGTCGGGAGTTTAAGACCAGCCTGACCAACGTGGCGAAACACTGTCTCTACTTTAAAAAACACAAAAATTAGTCAGATGTGGTGGTGCATGCCTGTAATCCCAGCTACTCCGGAGGCTAAGGCAGGAGAATCACTTGAACCCGGGAGGCGGAGGTTGTGGTGAGCCAAGATCGCGCCATTACACTCCAGCCTAGGCAACAAGAGCAAAACGCCGTCTCAAAAAAAAAAAAAAGGAAATTCAAAAGGAAAGTAAGGCAGGACGTAGGCACCTTCCCTTTATGTAAGCATGAAATCCAAACTTTTCTGGTAGTCACTGATAACGAGCTGGCAGTATCAATCGCAATCTCTCAAGACAAGTGCTTCCAGACAGTCCTGCAAAGCACCCAATCAGTGCCCTTACCACTCTGTGCTCACCAGTGGGGCCCAGGGCTCAGCCTCCTCTTCTCTGTGCACACTAGTTTCCTGGGGGACCTACTCCCTCCTGTGACCTGAAATTCCATCCACATGCTGATGCCTCCTGACTCAGCCTCTCCCTGAGCTCCAGATCCGTCATGGCCCTCACTGCTGGCTCAGCATCTCCCCTGGGAGGCTCACAGGCCTCTCTGACACACTGGCCCAAACACACCTCTTGCTCCTGCATCTACTGGGTGGGCTCCTCCAGGACACAGCTGCTCAGGACAAATGCCCCAGTGTCATCTCTGATTCCTCTCCTGCCCTCGTGTCTATATAACATCACCTCTATCTCAAAACAGAGCCAGAACGTGGCCACTTCACACCATCTCAATCTCAGTTACCCTGGTTCAATCCACCAAACTCAAAACTTGCCAACAGCTATTGTCAAGTTTCACAATTACTGATACTCCCCACTTGCCAATAGTCAACTGTCACAGTTACTGATACTCCCCACCCTGATTACAAGGTCCCATGGGATTCTAGCCCCTGCTTCCAGTGCCAATTCTGGCTCCTTCCAATCCCCACCCTGGACTCTGGCTACGACAACCTCCATGTGGTTCTTCAAATGCACCGGACTTTGACTTACCTTTGCACCTGCTTCCCCTCTGCAGAGAATACCTTTCTCCCACGTCTGTAGGATCTGCTGCCTCCCAGCATCAGATACATGCTCAAACATTACCCTCTCCTTAAGAAAGCCTTCCTCAGCCCTGATACTCCAGCCTTAACTCTGTTTTATTTTCTTAACACCCAATCTCACCTGCCAAACTATATACTTGTATATTTTCTCTCTCCACTCACAAGAATGTAAGCTCCTTATGCACGAAGATTTTGCCTTGTTCGCCCATGTTCCTAGCACTGACACATAACAGGTACACAATAAACACGATTGGAATGAACGAGTCAAGAAATGTGTCAGGCTCTGATACAGACACCTGGCATGACAGAGCATACTTCCGTTTTCAGCAGCGCAGCAAACCAGGTATCTTAATGACTCTCCTGTTGAAGAAATTAATTAATTAATTTATTTATTTGAGATGGAGCCTCCCTCTGTCAGCCAGGCTAGAGTGCAGTGGCGCAATCTTGGCTCACTGCAATCTCCACCTCCCAGGTTCAAGCAATTCTCCTGCCTCAGCCTCCCTCACAGCTGGGATTACAGGTGTATACCACCAGACCCAGCTAATTTTTTTGTATTTTTGTAGAGACAGGGTTTCGTCATGTTGGCCAGGCTGGCCTGAACTCTCGACCTCAGGTGATCTGTCTGCCTTGGCCTCCCAAAGTGCTGAGATTACAAGCATGAGCCACCGTGTCCAGCCCTTAAAGGACATACTTTTAAAAGAAGGAAATTATTTCAGATGGAAAGCCTGAAGCACAAGAAGGAATATTTACCTACAAATATGCAGGTAAATATATGGGATAAATCTAAGTAGCATTAACTGTATGAAGGACAGTGGCAAATTTGTGGGATTTAAAAATTCAGGAAAAAAATACTGGAAAAGTTGAGAGGGCATATGGAGTTAAAATGTTTTATATCTGTCCATTATTCAAGAGAAGGGTAAAGATATTACTTTAGACTTTGTTAACTGTATAAAAATATCTTGAATAACCACTAAAGGAGCAGGCTGAGAATTTAATTTCTAAACTAAGAATGAAAAAACAAATGCAATGGAAAGTAGGCACAATGAAATGCAATCAAAACAAAACAGTATAAAAATCTCACCAGAAGAACTACAGCCAACAGATATTACAGGAATAAGAAAAAATTGCCTGTCTATGCAAATAGCATTGAAGAGCCTAGCCACTGCAATAAGAAAAATAACTAAAAAAGGTATAACAATCAGAAAAGAAGAAACACAACAGCATTATTAGCAGATTATATGGTTTTAGCATGGCTGATGAACAGAAGAAGGCCATCTACCTAGAATGAGAGCTCTCAGCTACAATTTGAGAGCTATATATTTAAGTGCGGTGCTAAGGGTTTCACTTAACATGACGAAGAAAACATTTTCTTCATTTTATAGCTGAAGAAACGAAAACTCAGAGAGGTTAAATAAATTGTTGAAAGCCACCTGGCGAGTAAGCAGCTAGTTTTGAAGTTAAGACAATCTGTTCCCAAAGCTTAACCACTATATTATGATGTCTCGACACATAATAAACATACATATGCCCTCTCAGAGACAAGTGCGATTCTGTGATTACAAGGACACTGGAGGAAAAAAGAGATGAAATTCACCTGAGGAAAGCCAGGGGAGAAGGGAATGCTTAGAGTGGGAATGGTATTCTGGAGGGAGTAAGAATAGCATGCACACAGCTTAGAAGGCATGAGGCTGGGCGCGGTGGCTCAGAGGCCGAGGCGGGCAAATCACTTGAGGTCGGGAGTTCAAAAACGGTCTAGCCAACATGGTGAAACCCTGTCTCTACCAAAAAATACAAAATACAGGCATGAGAATCACTGGAATCTGGGAGGCAGAGGTTGCAGGGAGCTGAGATTGCACCACTGCACTCCAGCCTGGGTGACAAGGCAAGACTCCGTCTCAAAAGAAAAAAGACCATAGGCTGGGTGCGGTGGCGCATGCATGTAATCCCAGCACTTTTAGGGCCCAAGGCGGGTGGATCGAGAGGTCAAGAGATCAAGACCATCCTGGCCAACATGGTGAAACCCCGTCTCTACCAAAAATACAAAAATTAGCCGGGCATGGTGGCAGGCTACTGTAATCCCAGCTACTCAGGAGGCTGAGGCAGGAGAATCACTTGAATGTGGGAGGTGGAGGTTTCAGTGAGCCAAGATCATGCCACTGCATTCCACCCTGGCTACAGAGTGAGACATTGATAAGAAAGAAAAGAGGAGAAAGGAGAGAGAAGAGAGAAAGGACAGGAAAGGAAGAAAGAAAGGAAAAGCAAGAGGAAGGGAGGGAGGGAAAACAGAAAGGAAAGAAAGAAAGAAACCCATAAAGGACGGTTCCCTTGGACAGAGAGTGGAGAACAGCCCATCGATCCTCTAGTCTTGGGCTGTCTGGTATGGCAGCCACCAGCTATTAACACTTAAAATGTAGTTAGTCCAAGTAAGAAACTGACTTTTTTTTGAGACAGGGTGTCATTCTGTCATTCAGGCTGGAATGCAGTCGCACTATCACGGCTATTGCAGCCTCAACCTCATGGGTGCAAGTAATCCTCCCATCTCAGCCTTCTGAAGCTTGGACTACAAGTATGCGCCACTGTATCTGGCTAATTTTTTATTTTTTGTAGAGACAGAGGTCTCATTGTGTTGCCCAGACTGGTCTCAATTACTTTTTAATTCTATTTAACTTTAATGTAAACAGTCACATGTGGTTATTGGCTACCACACTGGACAGCGCAGTTCTGGAGGTTCAAGACTGGAGAAAGAGAAATGGTTGGAAGACCAGGAAAAAGGAATATATCCAAGAGGAAAAGCAGACAGGACACAGTAACGGATGATGCCAGGGAATGGGGGATGGGGGCAGGGATCCAAAGTTTCTAATTTTGGAAGCACGGTAGGTGATAATGCCACAGAGAGAAAAAGAGAATTAAGAAGAACAAACTGGTTTGGGATGAAAAATAACTGGTTTGGATGTGATGAACATGATGTTCCTGAAGCATGTCCACATATAAATGGCACTCCAGCCCCATTAAGCTCCTAAGTCTGGCAGATTCTGACCTCTTTGCCTTTGCATATATTGCTCCCTCTGCTTCTCTTGGGTGCCTGACAAACCACTCCCTCTAAAACTCATCACCAAACTGGAGTTTCCCCCAGTCTCCTCCACTCTTCATGGCAGAATAAAGTCCCAAGAGCTTTTTAAGACTCACTGCCCTGCTACTAAGAAGTCTTTACCTTGCTGGACTGTGAGCTCCTCAGAGACAAGAACTCAATCCTAACCACCTATGGATCCCTAGAGTCTAGCACAGTGCCTGATGTGAACCGCGTGGACAAGAGACCAAGAAGGTAAACTGAATGAATAAATGCATGAATGAACAAATCAACTGATCCAGCCAGCCAGCATCCAGGTGGACTGTCCCTCCAGGTAGTGACCTAATGGATGGCTGGAAGTAAGCACAGAGCTCATGCAGGTGCCTGAAGTCTACCAATGAAAGCTGTCATACCTGGAGATAGCATCAGGGAAGAAAAAAAAAGCTGTCAGGTACTGGGACAACTATAGTTTACATAAGCCTCACATCATGACTTTTCATCATCATGACAAACTTCTACCATCCCAAATACAAAGTATTCAACCTCAGAAGTTCACTGGAGACACCAAAGATTAAATTCAATGTCTCTGAGTTCAATGTTAAGTATGCAAAGATTTAACTTCCACAAGTGGCCTTGCTGCTTTCCTTCATGGCTTCATAGTCCTGCTTTCTACCATTTTTTCTGCACAGCAATGTAAGGATGTGATTAAGTGAACCTGAGGTGACCATTCCTATAGGTAAAGTAGTAACAAATGTTTCTGTCTTCCAAATCAATAGATATTGGTGATCAGTCTACTATGACCTGTGCTATTTTTTTCTTTATGTGTCAGTTCACAGCAGAGAAGAACCATAGAGAAATCACGTCATTATCCCCAAAACTGCCATGTGCTTCATTTATTTAGTTAAACTAGCACTACCAATCTATGTTAGGAATTTAAAGAGTCAAAGAGAGAATTCCAAATTGAGAAGTTCAACATTTTGTCCCATTAATTACATCAACATTTTGTCAAGTAAGCATTTTCCAGCAAAATCATTCTTCCCTGTTCTCTTTCAAGGACTCTACTTGAACAAATCCTAAAGGGAAACAAGACTGAGTATAAAATTCATAGCACAGCCTTCATATTAACAAAAAGATAACCTAAATCCCACACTACTGTAATGACCATTGATACACATTTCAAATTTAGAGTACTTCCTATTAGATTAAGTTTCTCAAAATAAAACATGCATCATGGGCCAACATAAAGATTTATGTCTTATGATTCATATATGACAGAGTCTGATGAGAAAAAATTTAGGCCAGAGACCCAGGGCTGGAGGAGGCGTCAAGTAGACACAACCTGTTACTTGATGTCATGGCAGAACTGTGACATGCAAATGCATTTAGAACAGCCTAGTGAAATGTGACTATAGTGCCTTCAAAAGTAATCACTGTAGAAAGGCAAACACTGCAATTCATTCATTCACATCAATAAACCTTGTCTAATTACTATCTCACCACACTCTCTCTCTGTCTCACATACACACACGCACACACGCTCCTCTTTACCAAACTCTACTAGGAGACGTTTCTTCGTAGTCTTACAGAAGGTTCTGGAGAGATGCCCCAAGCAGAGGTGGACATGAAAAAGGCCCAAATGCCAACAATACAAACTCTGAGACTTCTAAGCCAACAGCAGCCCCAGGGGCTTCCATTTGACCCCTTCTCAGTTTGCAGCAATGCCAGCACTGTGACAGTCTGGTATCCCTTTCTCATCTTTAAATCTCACAAGCACAGCAGCATTTATACTGATGTGGGCAGAAGCTAGGGGCCAGGGAGGGAAAGGTATCAAATGTTACTTATAGACTGCAGAAGATAAGAAGGTCAATTATATACTAAGAAAAGGAAGCTGGCTAGAATATTCTACACTTAATATATATTGAAAACATAATAGTATAAAGTGCTAATTGGGGAACAAAGAAAACTAAATTATGGGAGAAGCGAACTAAGCCACTTCAGCTCGTCAGCCTACAGCCTCACTTGTTCTCCGGGCCCCAGGATAACGTCACCTAGCTCACCAAATGAAAGCAGCACCTTCTTCAAGCAGACTGACAGAAAGTGCCCACTAGAACACCAGGAGGGAAGACAGTTCTGACACACTGCATAAAAATATTGCTTATGTATCACACTTCATTCTTCGGTTTTATAAATTAAAATAGTTGCAAAGTTATTAAATTCAACTTCAAATACAATTAACGTATTTATGAAAGTACCTGTTTTCCTAGAGTGCTTTTGTTTCAGAAATTCTTCAAGGCATATATTCTAAATACTTTAGAAAATACAAATAAGTGCTATCCTGTGAACCTCCCCGAGGCATTTTAAGGTGACTCTGGACAGACAGTGATGGCCACATCGAGGTCTAGGAACAGTCACCCACTGTTTTCAGCATACCTCTGTTTACATCTAGCTCCCACACCTGTATTTCAGAGGATTCAAATTCAATTTTTAGCAAAAACCATTTTTAATGATTCTGGAAAATTGTGAGTAAATACCATTTTTATAAATTATATCATTTTCTTCTTTATTTACATTATGATATATTAAAGTCTTTCATATTCTAACTCTTCAGTCCTGCTGAAGACAGAGCTGTCAGTATTCCCTTACAGGGGCTGAAATGCAGAAATGCTGAATGTTCAGGGTTTCCCTTTCAACCCTGAAGAATCCTCTTTCAAAGAAGAATTGAGTGCTTGTATGTCTCTTGTATTAGTTGTGATTGTATTTAGCTTGGCATTCTCATCTATCAAGTAATCCCATCTCGAAGACCCGCTTCTATCAGTAACAAGTGACTGTCTCTCGCCGAGTTAGGGTAGAGGCAAGCAAAACTTTATAATATAGAGAATTGTTGATTTTTAAGAAAAAGTCTCTCAGAGGGAGAAATGTCAATGCTCTTTGTATTTGGGGTAATTCATTAATCATTGATGCCAAATGGTACTTACAGGGAAAAAGCTTTTGAATAAAAGCTGGGTGTTTGAAAGTGAAACAAATATAAATGGACTCATCAGAAGGAAAAAAAAAACACTCTTAGCTAAGTGATATTAATCTTAAGATAATAATGTGAAGAAAGCCGATTACTGTAATGGAAAGAGTGTCACGAGACCAGAGTTTCAGACTCACTAGGCTACCAACAAGCTGAGTGACCTTGGACAAGTCGTCACCTCTGGGTCTCAATTCCTTTGGTAAAGTGAGGAGCCTGGAATATTAACTCCATGAGCCATTACAGCTACAAGTATTGTGTTCTCCCTTTCTGCATTATGCCACCAAATGAATAAAAGAACTGTGTCAGGGGACAAACGGGTCTCAAAGGACTAACACTGTTTAACAAGAAAAGAGCGGGAAAAGGAAGGCTTATTTTTATTTTTTGGCAGAAATCTCACGCCTGTAAAACATGCTTTGGTTTGAAGTTATGAAACCTCTTTGCTGTTTTCATAAATACAGCATTTAAAGTTCATCTAGAATTCAGTAGGATGTTTTATTGACAAGAAGGAAGGGATCTGAAGAAAGAGATATTCAGAGCTACAAGAACAAAGATAAAACTGATGGGTCCGATTAAAGTCGAACCAACATACTATATATACCCTGGGGGTTTCTAGAAACCTTTCCTATGCAATTGTGGAAGTATTTGAAATACACACTTCACAGTAGGTAACATCCTAACAGGAAAGCATGCTTCTCCGTGTGGCACAGGCTGCACCAGCACAGCATTTTCTGGAGAACAGAGAGAGGACAATGCCTTTTAAACAGCAATAGGTAATCCAGTAAGTATAATTCACTGAGCGATGGATCACTTAAGTACCAGGATTTTAAAAATCTAATTAGAATTACAGTACCACATCAATAAAGCGAGAGCCATTGCTTTTCAATTCCAGAATATGACTTTTAAGAAATAATTAAATATGTACATAAGGCTGCTCGGTTATTGAAACAGTAAAACTTTTACATTATGTTACCTGACAAAAACATAAAAGTGTCTAGTGATAGCCCTGGGGAGATGGGGGCAAGGGCACAGGGTCCAACTGGGATGAGAAATGAGAAGAACTGAGGAGGAGGATGGGGAGGGGGCCTGGAGCCGTGGCATATGAATTCAGAGAGTCTGAGGTAGACAGTCATGAAAACAGAAATTACAGTCTCCTGGAAAAGCTAATTTGTTTTTTTTTCTCTCAAGTCCCCACTTACATGTTTGTAGATTAGATTTGGCTGTAAAGAAAGAAAATGGCAGCATGTAATAAACATTAACGCCTTTAAGTAGGGGGAGAAAGCCCTCTGTTCACAGCTAACTCAAGTAACTCATTTAGCTGCTTGGTAAGAAAAAAACACAGCTCAAGTATGTCAGCTAGTCTCAAACATGCCAAAGCAAAGGTACAAAGTTATCGCATCTATTTGGAAAGGAAACATGCACGTATGTTCTAAAACCAGAATCAAAAATTATAAAACACAATCTTTCATTTGTTCAAGCTAAAATCTATTCTCCAAGAAAATCAAACACTCACTCTGACATTTTCTCCAAGCACCCTGGATAAAGCATTCTGCATTGCTCAGTTAATAATGAACTAGTTGAACATTTCGGTCAAGGAACTCTAAAACTAGGTGCGCTTGCACAGAAGGTAAGAGTTCTGTTAAATCAGTCATTCCTTGAGAAAGAAAACAAATCCATGAAAAATCTACTTTCAAAGAGGTCTACTTTAAAGGAGATGCAAGCCTTAAACAGCACACTCACGTTTTTCTATCAGATGCCAGCTCACTTTGCAGCTCAGCTTCTGTACCTGCCTCTTCCCAACCCGCTAGCATGTCTGACCTCTGTCTCTCAGCTGAATTCTCCCAGCACATTTCATCATTTCCTGTTGGCTGCCGAGATAAGGTCATTCCCTTACACTGCTGCATTCACTGCACAGCCCCAGGTTCCCAGACTGCACGCTCCTGCCTGCTGTGGCCACCACAGAAGAGCTCTCTTTTCAAAAAGTGGGCAAAGAGAAATTTCAGTATTTCCATGGAAAATCAGGGAGAAGAGATCTAAGAATAAAATACCTACTACTCCCTCCCCAACACACAAAAAATCAACTTATATACAAACTAATTTACACCATACATGAGAGTCTTCGAATCTCTTCTTGTATTTGGGATCCTCCTGCTCACAAGAGAAAAAGATGACCTGCTCTGCATGTAAGGGGCTGGACGCCACAGCAGTTGGTGGGACAGGGACTTGCTTGTACAGGATAATCTTACACTGTCCCTGCATGTGGACTCAACTTCCTTCTATGACTATACACACCAAGGCAATGCTTGTCAGCAGATGAACAGGAAGCCTCAGGCAGGAGACAGGACTGGGGACATGGAGTCCGCTGGAGACAGGCAGGGTCTCTCAGCAGCACGACTGTCTCCTAAGAACTAGGACACTCAAAACACACAAGTGTGATTACACAGAAATAAAAACAAAAACACCTCGCTTCTTCAATTTTTACAAAAAAATTAAGGTGAAGAAAAAAATAATAAACTTTAGGTGAGGAGAGAAAGATTTTTAAATGCTTGTGCCTACAAGAATACATACTGTATGATTCCCTTCAGATCAAGCACAAGAAGAGCAGCAACTAAGCTGCACCCTTTGAAGCCAGGACAGGGAGGAGAGAGCAGGAGGCAGGCAGGAAGGGGTGCCAGGAGGTTTTGGAGCCGTGTTGCGGCTCTTGAACTGGCTATGGGTGTGCTGCACTTGTGAAAATTCACTAATATGCACACTTAAGATCTGTGCACTTTGGGTATGCATATTATTCAATAAAACTGTTTAAAATCTCATACAATATCAAAAAATGCACACACTAGAGGAAAGAGTATATATGGAAACTAATCTGCAAAAACAGACAGGAAACAAATATTTCAAGGGATCAATTTCCCCTAGGTTCTCTCCTAGAAGATACACATGCACACTTTCCCATCACCCATGGCAAATCAGGATTTGAGTGGTAAAGGCCAGAGCAAGGCCACTTCAGAGCGGTTTCCTCCTTTCAACATGGCCTAAGGGGATGTAATGTGGGGATGGGAGAATACGTGATTGGCAAAATAACATACTGCAAGAGGAAACTGTGCTAAGTGGATATCCACTGTTTACCAGTGTTCTTTGTACTTATATTCATTCAAAAATGTTCAGTTAAAAACAGCCACCTAGTCTCACCTTATAACACAAAACGAAATAGGTTAAAAATCTCTTTTGAAAATCTTGCATTTAGAAATTCCTTAGACCGGGCCTGGTGGCTCACACCTGTAGTCCCAGCACTTTGGGAGACCGAGGCAAATGGACTGCTTGAAGCCAGGAGTTGGAGACCAGCCTGGCCAACATGGTGAAATCTCATCTCTACAAAAATTAGCCAGTTATAGTGATGCATGGCTATAATCCCAGCTACTTGGGAGGCTGAGGCACAAGAATCATTTGACCCCAGGAGGCAGAGGTTACAGTAAGCAGAGATCACGCCACTGCACTACAACCTGGGTGATAGAGTGAGATCCTGTCTCACAAAAAAAAAAAAAAAGAAAAAAAAGAAATTCCTTAATGGAAAAATACCAGTAAAAGCAAAGACCACATAACATGATACTCTCCTACTTGACACATGATAATAATTTACACTACTCAAGAAATTATTTACCAACCCTCCCCAAACAGTTCTTCACCAAAAAAGCAGAGACGTCAACACATATTTCACTATATCCTGTAGTCAGCTTAGTTAAATCCACTGCACCACTACAGAAGATGAACACCAGAGTGCCTCACCCGCCATAGCCGGCAAGCACTCACTCTACTAAGACAGAAGCAGCACCTGAGTTCTAGGGAAGCAAGTCTGAGACCAACCTGGCCAACATGGTGAAACCACATCTCTACTAAAAAATACAAAACTTGTCTACCTATCCCCTACCCCAAGCCAGGGTGCCCACTGAGGCTCTGGGACAAAAAAGCACCATCCATCTTATGGGAGGGCCTTTTAAGAGACTCACTCTCTTTTTAAAAATCCAACAAACACAGGCTGCTCAATAAACATTTACACAGCACTTACTTTATTTCTGGCTAATCATGAAAATAGCTCTAGGTGGGGTAAGCACTGTTATCTCCATTTCCCAGGTGAGATGTTACGTAACTTGCTAAGTGTCCCACAGCTGGCGCAGGGAGAGCCAGCCTGTGAGCCCAGGCAGCCAGCCTCCAGAGTCCAGCTACATGACACTGCCCCCACATCCTGACTTCCCTCAAGGATCAGAACTGGGTCTTGGATACAGTTCCTGCTTAATTAAAAGGTGAACTTGGAAAAGGAGAAGAGGGCCCAAGGCAAGGGAAGGCCAACCCAGCACCAGCAGTAGCCACTCACAGTCCAGGCCAGGGCCACCCTCACATGCCCTCAGGCAAAGTGCAGCCTGGATGCCTGGCGGGAGGTAGAGGCATTGTGGGTCCTGCCCCAAGTACCCAGTTACCAGAGCAAGGTGGGGAAGAAAAAAAAATTGAACTGAATAGTAGTGGAACTAGGAAGTCATCAGCCCAGATTTCCAGTGTGCTAAGGACACCCTCTCCCTGCCCATAATGTCAGCCACACCTCACCAGTGAACTCCAGGCAGGAAAGGTGGACTATGGCAGAAGACAAGACTGACTCAGACAGCTCTCCTGTCCCAGGCAGTGGTACAGCCACCCAACCACCCTCTAGGTGACGCTAGGACAGAAACAATGCTCAGAGAAGCTCATCTGCTAGCCTCTGGCATGCAGTGCCTAAGCTGGAATTCCAGTTCTGATCTGGCTTCTGTCATCAAAGACTGAAAGCCATTGGACATTCATTCAACAAACATTAATGTCAGCCACAGTGCTTACGGCCCCACAGTTAAAGTAGCCAAGGTCCCTGCCCTGGACCACAATGTACAGGCCAAGCAGAAGTGTAAATAAATAAAATGAGATGAGTGGATGAAACCTAGAGTCCAGTGTGTCCCACATGCTGCAGGACATGGCAAAGGGAGCCATGACCTAGAGCAGGGAGCGGGGTCAGGGAAGGTTTCCCAAAGGAGGGGACACCTTGTGTCGGTTCTCCAAGAGTGTGCAACCAGCCCACTCAAACCATGTGGATTAAGGCGGAAGAAAATTCAGAAACAGAGTCCACCAAGTTAGCTAAAGACCAGCAGCGCCATCCATCCGCTCAGGGCCCCTGCAGAGGCGGCAAACGACACAAACAGCAGCACTTCCTACAGGGATTCATTCGCCCAGTGCCCAGTGTAGCTCCAGCAGGCCAATTCATCACCCTAGCAGGACTCAAACATAGGACAGGATCCAGCAGGGCTGCTGCTTCTATCTTAGGCCTTTCATTATACGATTGTCACATGGTAAAAATGACTGCTTTTATGCTGGGCGTGGTGGCTCATGCCTGTAATCCCAACACTTTGGGAGACCAAGGCAGGCAGATCACAAGGTCAAGAGATCGAGACCATTCTGGCCAATATGGTGAAATCCCGTCTCTACTAAAAATACAAAAAAATTAGCTGGGTGTGGTGGCACACGCCTGTAGTCCCAGTTACTCGGGAGGCTGAGGCAAAGGAATCACTTGAACCCAGGAGACAGAGGTTGCAGTGAGCTGAGATCATGCCACTGCACTCCAGTCTGGCAACAGAAGGAGACTCCATCTCAAAAAAAAAAAAAAAATACTGCTTTTACCACATTTACCACACTCTTCTGAAACACTGTAAGATAGGTACTCCCAGCCCTGAGCAAAACCACCGAAGAGCATAAGCAATCTGCCCAAGGTCACTCAGCTAATAAGGGCAGAATGGGATTCACACTCAGACCCACTTGATACAAAGGCCCTCCTCTCTCTATCACACCCACGCCTCCCAAGGAACTGGACCTGCTAGGAAAGTTAGGCTATCTGGCAATAGGTCGTGTCATTTGGAAACAATAAAATTTCTACAATGTAATTTTTTTTCACCACTCCTCTACTGGTCTGTAATTGTTCTAATACTATACTGCCTTAAAAAAAAAAAAAGACAAACAAAAAAACAGCTTTATTGAGATACAATTCACATGCCACAAAATTCACCCATTTAAAGGGCACATTCAATGTTATTTAGTACATTCACAGGTGTGTGCAACCATCACCCCCATAAGTACAGGACATTTTCATCGCCTCAAAGAGAAACTCTGTACCCTTTAGCTATCATCTCTCTATTCCCAACCCTTCCCCCAGCCCTCAGCAGCCATTGTGTTTTACAAGGTGATTCTTGGCTGGGCGTGGTGGCTCACACCTGTATTCTCAACACTTTTCGAGGCGGAGGCAGGGGGATCACTTGAGGTCAGGAGTTTGAGACCAGCCTGGCCAACATGGTGAAACCCCATCTCTACTAAAAAACACAAAAATTAACCAGGCATGATAGTGCATGCCTATAATCCCAGCTACTCAGGAGGCTGAGGCAAGAAAATCGCTTGAACACAGGAGGTGGAGGTTGCAGTGAGCCAAGATCGCACCACTGCACTCTAGCCTGGGCAACAGAGAGAGACTCTGTCTCAAAAAAAAAAAAAAGTGATTCTTAAAGTGATTATGGGCATACAGTAATTGGGTCAATAGAATACCGCAGACTGCAGTTCTGTGCTCCCTCAGTCTTCCCCTAGGGGGCTGCAACTAACATCTGAGCCGGGACAGGGCAAGGGGAAGGCAGGAGACCTCAGTGGCAAGTGGCTGGCGTAGGAGGTGGGGTATCTGGCAGCCTGGCATGGGGCAGGCTCTACAGTTCCTATGTACCTGGGTCCCTGAACTTAGCATGCCCCAAACACAGAGCCAGGTGATTCATCGGCAGCAGAGAAAACAAAAGTTATGCAAAGACCAAAAGGAGCTGCTCTGACCACAAGCCTTTTCTGTTAAGAATTTGTAACTCTCCATCTCCAGAAAGGCAAACACCAAGATCCTACAGGCTGACACAAGCCAGGGGTAACCAGAATAGCATTGTTCTGAGAAGCCAAACTAGTCAAGGACTAGCAAGATACATGGCTTGGATAAAAAAGAAGATTCCCCCAAAATCTGGTGCTAATTCTCTCTGCCTGCCTCACATGCTGCTGAAGGCTGGGGAGACCATGACTATACCCCTGCAGCACCTAGGTTTCTGTCACACATCTCTATACAGGACATCAAAACCCAACTGTGCATGGCATCGGCACACAGCTGAAAACCACTTGGCAATAAAAAGGAATGAGCTACTGACAGATGTAACATGGATGAAATCACAAAAACATTATGCTGAGCAAAGTGGCCAGATGCAAAATAGCGCACACTGTGTGTGTCTATGTGGATGAAATTCGAAACCAGGCAAACCAATATGCAGTGACAGATCAACGTCTGCCAGGGCGACTGACTTAAAAGGGACACAAGGAACTTTTGGAGCAATGGAAATATTCTGTCTTGACTGAGTCAGCCGCTACACAGGTGTTTCCACTTATCAAAGCTCCTAAAAGGAGGTATTCAATTGTATGTAAATTAATACCTCAATAAAGAGAAAGAAGGGGGGAGAAGGAGGGGGAAAGAAGGTGAGAAGAAAACCCAGAGAAAAGGAAGAAAAGCCCCCAGCAGAAGTCCAGTAACAAAGCTTCCTTCCTACTCAGCATCTGCAATACATGGTGACTGACATTAACTGAGAACTACAAAGTGCCTCGGATTCTAAAGATTAAAATAAGTTCTGTGTCATTTTGGCCCAAGTGTATGTACTGGGTCTCAATTCTTAGAATAACTGTCTTCTACAATGACTTTGGTAGAGGATCCAAATGGTCCACTTTCTAACCAGGCTAGCCTAGGTTCTTCCCTCTAGCACCTCGATGAAAGGTATGACAATGACAGGTCAGGGACCTGGAAGTGGCAAGGTCAGCGACAGGTTTCAATGGCTGCTAGACAGTAAACCAGTAAAATCCAATATGATAACTTAATGTATTAGCTTTTCTTTGTCTTCAAATAATAAGTAAATCTTAAATTCTAGAAACCTACTATAATCATAAATAGATTATGTAAAAATGTGATAGGTCAATCTTTTTCATATTTTTCTTTTGGTTGAGAATAGGGTAGTAGCTATTTTCAAATCCTACTTGTCAGCCTTTCAAACGTTTCACAAACCAAGTAAACAGAGCCATCCTGGGCCAGGTGCAGTGACACACCTATAATCCCAGCACTTTAGGAGGCTGAGGCGGATGGACCACAAGATCAAGAAAGAGAGATGATCCAGGCCAACAGTGAAATCCTGTCTCTACTAAAAATACAAAAATTAGCTGGGTGTGGTGGCACACACCTGTAGTCCCAGCTATTTGGGAGGCTGAGGCAGGGGAATTGCTTGAACCTGGGAGGCGAAGGTTGTCCTGAGCCAAGACCGCACCACTGCACTCCAGCCTGGCAAAAGAGCAAGACTCCATCTCAAAAAAAAAAAAAAGAGAGAGGGATTTCCGTTTCTGGAATCCCCTCCCACAACAGTGTGGGAGCTCTCTGTTTCTTTCTCTCTGGCTAAATAAATCATTTTCTGCAAAAGAAAAAAGAAAAAAAAAAAGAAGAGAGAGAGAGAGAGAGAAAGAGATGGGAAAAGAAATAGGAAGCATTTTGGACCCTTATTCAAGATTCTGAATACCTGGCGTTTGTCGTACTTAAGTTTTAGCTGTCAACTCAACTGGAATACCTAGGAAAACCTAGAAACCTAGTAAAGCATGATTCTGGGGTGTGTCTGTGAGGCTGCTTCCAGAAGACACTAACATATAGGTCTGAGTGGATGAGGTGGGGAAGAGCCACCATCAATAAGAGCAGGCACCATCCAATCTGCCGGAAGCCTGGAGAGAACAAAAACAGGAAACGGACAAATGTGTCTATCAAAGTCCTGTCTATCAGTGTCCACTCGTCTCCTGCGTTGGACCACAGAACCCCAAGCTTGCCAGCCTTTGGACTCCAGGACTTACACCAGCAGCCCTGGGTTCTTAGGCCTTCAGCACTGGACTGAGAGCTACATGATTGGCTTCTCTGGTTATGGGGCCCTCAAATGTGGACTGAGCTACACTATCAGCATTCCAGGGTCTTCAGCTTGCAGGTGGCCTGTCATAGAATTTCTCAGACTTGGCCAGGCGTGGTGGCTCACGCCTGTAATCCCATCACTTTGGGAGGCCGAGGCAGGCAGATCACCTGATGTTGGGAGTTCGAGACCGGCCTGATCAACATGGAGAAACCCCATCTCTACTAAAAATACAAAATTAGCCTGGCATGGTGACACATGCCTGCAATCCCAGCTACTCGGGAGGCTGAGGCAGGAGAATCACTTGAATCCAGGAGGCGGAGGCTGCGGTGAGGCAAGATTGCGCCACTGCACTCTAGCCTGGACAACAAGAGTGAAACTTGGTCTCAAAAAAAAAAAAAAAAGAATTTCTCAGACTTCACAACCATGTGAGCCAATTCCCCTAAAATTTCCTATCTCCATTCATCCATCCATCCTATTGGCTCCAACTAATACAGCATGTAGTAAATAGACATCTAAAGCCTCTAGGGCTGGCAAGTGTTACATAAATACAACTTAAAAGACATAATCACTAACTTCTAAAAGCTTCCATTCTTGGTTTGAAATATGGAGATAATTATAAATAGAATACCGACTATAAAAAGTGTATCTCATTTTATAAATTGCTTTTCAACAAATGATTGTGACATTACATGGTAGACTTTCTGTCTTTGTATCCTATAAATGTATTCCAACTAATTTGTAACCTCATTTTAATTGGAATTCTTTTCTGATGGCACACCAATGATTTTTCTCCCTCAAAGATGTTAAGGAATATTAATATTATGCTGTTAATTAGCAGTACCACTTAACACTGGTTTGGATGCAAGTTTTTCTTCTTACAGAGGCCTTGGGGAAGAACCAAATACATTTAAGATGAGTAATCCTCCCACCTTAGTAATTCTGGCAACGATGACCACTGTAATACCTGCATTATCCAAGCAATCTGGGATTGATTATTGCTGTGGAAATTGGAAATAGTTTTCTCTTTTTCTTTTTTAATGGAAAATGTCAAACATGTAGAAAGTAGAAACTAGGTCAGGCACAGTGGCTCACACCTGTAATCCCAGCACTTTGAGAGGCTGAGGCAAGGAGGATTGCTTGAGCCCATATGTTAGAGACCAGCCTGGGCAACACGGAAAGAACCCATCTCTACGAAAAAATTTTAAAAATTTGCTGGGCATGATGGTGCACAGCTGTGGTCCCAGCTACTCAGGAGGGTGAGGCTGCAGTGAGCCATGATCCCACCGCTGCACTCTAGCCTGAGCTAGAGTGAGATCCTGGCCCTTTAAAAAAAAAAAAAAAAAAGGAAAGAAAGAAAGAAATGAGAATGACCACCCCTCTCCATTCAATGATTATCAACACATGGCCAACTCTGTTTCACCTGTGATGTGAAAACTATAGAATGCTCACAGCATCACACAACTCAAATGCATCTCCACCTGACCTGGTGTGTCCCCATTGACACTGGCACCCACAGCGCAAGTCCTCACTTGGGGGAGAGGCATAGAGCAAGTAGAGCAGGGCCCTGGCCTGAAGGGATCGGCAACCTTGTGGGGAACCAGCGCCACCTGAATCACATTCAAAACCAAGAATGACTACAGTAAACCCACAAGGTTGACATCACGGTGATGAGTCATGGCAGTATCAGGTGCCTCCTGAGATGACGTAGTGAGAAGAGCACTTCACCTCTATGGGACTCTCCCCAAATTCATCCGCCAATCTAATACAAGGGAAAAATCATCAAGAACCTGGACAGCATCCTAGAACTGCAAGAGAACATCAGCAAGAAAACTGGTGAAATCCAAATAAAGTCTATACTTTATTTAGTAATACTGCAACAATGTTAATTTCTTAATTTCAAAAAATGAGCTGTGGTTACACAAAATGTTAACATTAGAGAAAGCCAGGCGAAAGGCACGCAGGAACTGTATTTGTTTTGCAACTTTTCTGCATATACAGAATTCTTGCAAAATAAAAAGTTTCTTATAGAAATAATAATATAAAAGTTTAACAAATATTCATTATGTCCTTTGCAAAAAGGAGTCAGTGACAATGTGGTCTTCTTTTTAAAATTTAGCCAAGGAAGATGAAGCCTCAAGAAATAAAGTGATTTGTTAAAATCTCAAAGCAAGTAAGCATGTAGAAATTAAGGCAGGGCCTGTGTAAGCTGATGGTCACCCGAGGTGCTCCATGGTGCACCACCAGACACGGAGTGCTTGTGATAACAAGCAGTGCTGACAATGAGATCTGAGACTGGCCTGCAGTGCCTCCCCACGCCATCCATAGCTGGGCAGTCAGACAGAGACTCAGGATCCCTGCACCACCCTGCCCTGACCCCAGCCTCTCCACAGCCCTCTCTGCTCCAGTCCACCCCTGCACCATCTCTCACCACTCAGCAGCTTCTGAGGGTCTTAGCTAACGCTAAGCTAAAAACAAAAGAAGCTGGCATTACAAACCACCATATGATAAAAATATTTTAAACCACAACCATTTTACAGAAATAGTTCCTTATAGATCTAGAAAAAAAAATATAAGAACTATGCACTAGGAAACCTGAAGTTGTAGCTCTGCACCTGAAGTTAACATTAGAGAAAGGTATGCAGAAACTGTCTGTGTTCATTCTGTAACTTTTCTGCATATGCAGAATTACTGCAAAATAAAAAGTCAGCTTACACAGGGCCCTGCCTTCATTTCCAGGTGCTTGCTTGCTTTGAGATTTTAACAAATCATTTTATTTATTTAGGCTTCATCTTCCTTGGCTAAATTTTAAAAAGAAGACCATGCTGTCACTGACTCCTTTTTGCAAAGGTCACAAAGGATGGGGCCAAAGCAGAATTTCACCTCTGGGCTTTCTGACCTGGAGACCATGCCTGGAAGCACAAAGTCTACTGCCTCACTCCAAGAAAAGTCAGCCGCTTTCGTGTGCGTGCGTGTGTGTGTGTGTGTGTGTGTGTGTGTGTGTTCTTATGCTGTCTTCAACTCCTGGGCTGAAGCTATGCTCCTTCTTTGGCCCCCTGTGTACCTGGATTACAGATGCATGCCACTGCATCCGGCTCAACTATGCTTCTGAATGGTTTTGAATGTGCTTCTTCATAACAGCACCTTCCATTTCAGATAGGACAAAATTCTAGAAATAAAAGCACACACCTGGATTTTCAAATTATGAACAGTATGTGAGGGTTGTTCGTTCTAAATCAGATTTATGGTGACTTTTATGGCTGGGGTCAATATGGAAGTAAGACCTTTGACAGGCAGCCATATATCTGCCCATATACTGCAGCAAACAAATCTGGGACATAAATGTCAGCTCAAACAAGAATTTCTGTGAAATATTCCTGCCAAAATGCCCTGCAACAAACTTGCTGAAAGATAAGGAGAGAAAGCCAGAAGCAATGTTTTTAAAAACAATCTTTAAAAAGAAAAAAGGCAGAAGACACTGTAAAAAGTATTTCCGGAACAGAAGGTTCAAAATGACAGACACTGCCACAGGTCTCACCAACGAGACAATTCCTCCCGAGCAACTTCATTACTTCCACTTACCCAGGAATTGACAAGCACCTTGCAAAACACAGATCAAAACTTCCCCAGTAGTCTGAATTATGCAACTGAGAATCTGTACCACACTGTCTTTGTCAACAAGGCTCCACTGAAGCTTCCTCCTTTAACTTCACATTGAGCAAAAGACTACAGATGCTTTCCCTATTCATTTTTCAAATGTTTCATTAAATAAGAAACTCTACATATATACTTTGGAATTTACATATTTGATAGCTACAAGACTTGCAGGCAAGCTCTCCAGCCAACATACCTGTCTGTCTTCACCCAGGTGTGGCAAGCCCCACACTCATGCTGGGTATGGCCCCCTACCCCATAAACCCAGAGTGGGTTGGCTGCTCTCCCTGTAACTGACACAGAAACAGGCCTGTTATACTCCAGTCTTGGGCCTGTGCCACTCCCCTATTCCCATCTCCATCATCCCTCATTGCCCTTGTCTCCTTGGCGTCTAGCGCAGGGCTTACCATCTAGGGGCACAGCATATGCTGAAAGAAGAAAAGAGAAAAGCCCATGAGAGAAATGGCCGCCTCACCCTAGGGGACACATAGGTGTGGATGCTAAGCCTCAAGAACGGAAGCGTAGCCTCAACTTGAAGCCTGATACAAATGCCAGCTCACAGCCCAAGAGCTGTGGAATCACAAGTCAATTGATCTCAGAGCCTCAGTTTCCTCAACTGTTTAAAGAGAACCAGTATCACCTACCTCACAGGTTACCGAGAGGGTTAAATGAGATAAAGCACCTGGTCTGGTGCTTGGCAGCTCATTGTTGTCTTGAAATCTATGTAAGTCTCCTTCCCTCCGAATCTCTATGTCTACTCCGCTTCCAGTTATCTGCCATCCGTGCACCATGACTAGGTACAACAAAAAACAAAAGCCAGTTCCACCAAGGGGCTGGCACCTGAACCATCTACCCACAGCCTTTTCCCATGAGCAGGTGCCATACCCAGTGCATTCACCTGTTAATTGGATATAATCTACTTATAAATAGTAGGGAAGGATGCCAGGTCCCCCTTGCCCCTGATTTCCATTCCCTCAATGCTCCTGGTCTAAGCCATGCCTAACTCCTTGCCACCAGAAAAGAGTAAAGGACAGTGCTCTTCCTGGTAAGTAGGGGCAGAAGGCAGGTACCATGTGCAGGCTTCTTGTCTGGGTAGAGACCATTCATTAAAAAATCCTAAGCACCAGCCATGGCCAACATAGCGAAACCCTGCCTCTACTAAAAATACAAAAATTAGCCGGGCATAGTGGTACATGCTTGCAATCTCAGCTATTAAGGTGTCTGAGGCACCAGAACTGATTGAACCTGGGAGGTGGAGGTTGCAGTAGGCTGAGATCGCGCCGCTGCACTGCAGCCTGGGCAACAAAGTAAGATCTTGTCGCAAAAAAGAAGAAAGAGAAGAAGAAGAAAACAATAATCATAAGCATTGGAAATTAGGCCTCTTTTCCTTTCCTCTCCACCCTAGACTGATGCAAGGCAGCCATCCGGAGCAAGTATATCTCCTCTGCAGACCCAGCTGACCTTTGAGTAGACTATGCCAGGGTCTAGAATGTGGGTCAGGAAAAGTCAGCAAGCCCACCTGCCAGCACTGGAGATGAGCTCTATTCCACCACTTCTGCTGTTTTGTAACAAGGATGGCATTATGGTCTTGTTCTGACACATCACTCTCTCTAAGGTCCAAATCTGAATCAGTTTAACCTACTGACTCCCTTAAAACCAATGTCAATACTCAATTATTAGCACTGAGGAAGCTCCCGCCATATTCACCATAAGTTTTAGCGCTTTTACAGGATACAGAAATCCATTAAAGTCCCCATTCTTGTGGTTTACTCATAAGAAAACTAAAACTAAATATATATCTATTAAAAGGTAGAAAGGGGGCTGGGCACAATGGCTCACACCTATAATCCCAGCACTTTGGGAAGGCTGAGGCAGGAGGATTCCTTGAGCTCAGGAGTTTGGGTAAGACTCTGTCTCTACAAATATAAATATAAATATAAATATATATATATGTGTGTGATATATATATATATATATTTTAGTGGTAGAAAGGGGAAGAAGAGAGTTCCCTCTTCTGGTGGTAGGTTGACCAAGTACTGTAAGGTACTATAATGAAATATAGCACAACAACAACAGAACAATAAAAGACCCTGGATAAAATATATTTGTTATTACCACAATTTAAACAAATTTTTTTTTTGAAAATGAGCATCTGGAAACCGATCCGTGGGGCTGGTGGGAAGGAAGAATGGGAAGTTAGTGTTTTGTGGGCATGGGGTTTCCACTGGGGAAGATTAAAAAGTTGTAGAAATTGATGGTGATGGTTGCACAACAATGTAAATGCTCATAAGGCCACACAATTGTACACTTAAAAATGGTTAAAATGGGCACAGTGGCTCACAACTTAATCTCAGCACTTTGGGAGGCCAGGGCAGGCAGACTGCTTGAGCCCAGAAATTTGAGATCAGCCTGGACAACATGGCAAAACCCCATCTCTACAAAAAATACAAACATTAGCTGGGCATAGTGGCATATGCCTTAGTTCCAACAGGAGGCTGAGGTGGGAGGACTGCTTGAGCCCAGAGGATCAAGGCTGCAGTGAGCAGTGATCATGCCACTGCACTCTAGCCTGGGCAACAAAGCGAGACCCTGTCTCAAAAAGAAAGGTTAAAATGGCAAATTTTATGTTACGTTTTGCCACAATAAAAAGATAAGATTGAATTAAAAATAAAACAAACAGATCTACACATATTTGTAAACTTGCCGTGTGACAAAGGTGGTGTGTGCTGTTCTGAGGCATAGGAGGAGCTACTCAACGGTGATGCTAAATCCATTAATCATCCATGTGAAAGGAAACAAAACTGGATTCCTACCTCACACCAAGCAAACAAAAATTTTCCACAATCAGCTCCAGATGGACTACAGCTTAATGTAAAAAGCAAAAGTTAAAATTATTAAAAGAAAATACGGGCTAGGCACGGTGACTCATGCCTATAATCCCAGCACTTTCGGAGGCCGAGGTAGGTTGATCACTTGAGGTCAGGAATTCGAGACCAGCCTGGCAGACACTGCAAAACCTCATCTCTACAAAAATACAAAAATTAACCAGGCATGGTGACACACATCTGTAATCCCAGCTACTCAGGAGGCTGAGGCACAAGAATCACCTGAACCCCAGAGGCAGAGGTTGCAGTGAGGCAAGCTTGCACCACAGCACTCCAGCCAGGGCCAGGCATGGTGGCTCACATCTGTAATCCCAGAACTCTGGAAGGCCGAGGCGGGTGGATCACCTGAGGTCAGGAGTTTGAGACCAGCCTAGCCAACATGATGAAACCCTGTCTCTACTAAAAATACAAAAATTAGCTGGACATGGTGATGGGTCCTTGTAATCCCAGCTACTCGGGAGGCTGAGACAGGAGAATTGCTTGAATCCAGGAGGTGCAGGTTACAGTGAGCCAAGATCACACCACTGCTCTCCAGCGTGGGTGACGAGCAAAAAGTGCCAATCATAAAACAAAAGGTTCACAGTCAATTACACTGTTAAAATGTCTGTTTAACAAGAAACAATATAATGAAAGGGAAAAGACATGCATACGCATCTAAAGTAGGAGACAGACCTGGCAGGGTGGTTCATGCCTGTAATCCCAACACTCAAGTGTGAGGTCAGGAGTTCGAGACCAGCCTGGCCAACATGGCAAAACCCTATCTCTACTAAAAATACAAGAGTTAGCTAGGCATGGTGGCGCGCACCTGTAGGCCCAGCTACTTGGGAAGCTGAGGCAGAAGAATTGCTTGAACCAGGGGGCTGGGGTTGCTGTGAGCCAAAATCGCAACACTGCACTGTAATCTGGGTGACAGAGCAAGACTGTCTCAAAAAATATCTAATAAAAATAAAATAAATTAGGAGACATCTCTACATCATACAGTCAATAAGTTGGTATACAGAATGAATAAAGAACCAATAGAAATCAATAAGATAGACAACCCAAGATTAAAATGGGAAAAGACCTGATCAGGCCTGTCACCAAAGAGTCCAAGAACTGCTAGCATCCACATGAAAAGATGCTCTTCCTTGTCAGTAACCAGGGAGAGGGAAATTAAGGCCAGAATGGGATAACATCTGATATCTACTAGATGGGTACAATTAAGGCATGTGACAACAGCCAGCGTGAGCAAGGATGTGGGCAATGGGAAGCTGCAGACACAGCAGATGTGGGCGTGAGGTGGCACAGTCGCTTGGGTGTGGCATTTCTGCATGTTGAGCTCTCTACCCCAGGAAGCACCAGCTCTACTATAAACCTTAGCGAAATGAGCATACGTGCACACCAGCAGAGCCAGAAGAAGGCTCATGGCCATGGTGCTTGTAATGTTGAAGCATGGATGCAACCAATATTTACTGACAGGATAATGATAAATTATGGTCTATTCATGTGATGGGTAATTTTTTATCAACCTGACTGGGTCATGGGATGCCCAGATATTTGGTGAAACATTCTGGATGTTCCTGTGAGTGTTCTGGGATGAGATTAACATTTTAATCAGTAGGGTAAAGCAGATTGCCGCCCCTGCAATGTAGGTGAGCCTCATTCAATCAGTTGAAGGCCTCAACAGAACAAAAAGAATGACTCCTCTCCCAGGTAAGAGGGAATTCACCACCTGTGGGCCTTCAGACTGGAACTGCACCATCAGCTCTCCTGGGTCTTGAGCCCTCCAGTCACCATAAACACGTGAGCCAATTCCTTAAAATAAATCTATTAATACATATAAATATACAACCTATTGGTTCTGTTTTTCTGGAGAACCCTAACTAATAGCAGGCACACAATGATTATCCAGCAGTAAAAATGAATGAAAAATGAAATTTGCAGATTACTTATGATTCTTCTATAAAACTCATAAACAAAAATAGAATATATTATTTACAGACATGTGTGTAAGTATTCTTTTTTTTTTTTTCGCCTTTTTCTAACCAGGGCCTTGTCAAATAAAAAAAAGTGCAGGAATGATTAAATATTCTGGAATGCAATGCCTTTACCCCTCGCAGGGAGCACCCGCTAGGAGCTTCCCTGTGATACACAGTGGTTTAGTTCTCCAGCTAGGAGGCTGGCTACCAGGCATTTATTAGTAAGCTCCAAAACTTATATATCATCACCTTTTGTTTTACATGAATTTTAAGTTATCTTAAGAAAACATTTCTAAATTAGAGGTAGATAAGAGAAATGCTGTAAGACAGACCCAAAAAAAAGACCCACTGGAAGTCCAATCTGAGCTGAAACCCTACAGGGTTCAGAGCATTCAGGCCTTCTCTCCCTCTCTCATTTAGAGAACATTCATCCCCTTATTTTGCATATGGGGAGGAATAAGGAGGCTAGAAACTATGCCTCTGTGAATTCTTCACCTAGAGGGAGTACAGAACCTTGGCATCTGCCAGGCTAACTCACCCACTGCTGACCCTCCTCACTCTAAATGTCACAGGTGGTTCCCAAAATGCCTCCAGGCTTATCACTTTAACAATCCTCTTCCCAGCCCAACCCCAGGAATTCCTGATTCCTGTAGGGCAAGGTCAGAAGCTACACCCTGGTGAAAGGTCACTGGGAAGGGCAGGCCTTAATGCACACTTGCTCCAGACAGAGCAGAGGCAACACAGGCCAGCCCAGGCGACAGACTGGCTCCTCTCTCCACAAGCCTGACAAGTCCATAGGATCATCTGGGTGTTCACAGATTTGGGGTAACAGTGCTAAATGCAGGCCTCCCTGTCATGCCTGGAGTGTCATGGAATGGCCACTTAATAGGCTTACTGCTGGGTGTTGGCACCCATTTCTATATTTGTGTAGATTCTTTCTATGACTGTTTCAGATTTTTATTAACATCAGTGGCAGAACTGTATTACATGCCTTTTAAATATGTTAATATAACCACGTGGGTTTTCTTTTTAATGTGATGCAGTGAATTGTGATATATAACATTAACTGAGCACTTATTATGCACCAAGCCCAGCTCTAATCATTTCACAAAGATCTCATTTCATCCTCCCATCAACCCTATACAGCAGTACTGTATAGGGTTTGTCCTGCCAACTTTATAGATGAGGAGGCTGAAGCTCAGGGAAATTAATTAATTTGGCTAAAGTCAGAGAATTAGTAAATGGCAGGGCTAGGGCAAACCATGCTCTAGTCCCTGAGCCAGAAATTTCTCCAGACGACACAATACCTCATGTTATACTATCCTTGCATTGCTAGAGTAAACCTTGTTTGGCCATGGAAAATTAATCTTTTAATACACTACTGTATTCAAATTATTATTTTATTTAGAAACTTACTTTAAAATGTTGCAAATATAAACACATATATGCATTAACAGATACATACTACATTCATATGAAGTTGATCTGTAATTTTATCTAGACCATGGATGGAAGAAGAAACCCAAACATTTTTACAAAGAAATAAAAATTTGCATAAAAATCTTAAAATTTTAGGCCAGGTGTGGTGGTTCATGCCTGTAATCCCAGCACTTTGGGAGGCTGAGGCGGGTTGATCACAAGGTCAGGAGTTCAGGACCAGCCTGACCAAGATGGTGAAACTTTGTGTCTACTAAAAATACAAAAATTAGCCAGGTATGGTGGCGTGTACCTGTAGTCCCAGCTACTCGGGAGGCTGAAGCAGGAGAATCGCTTGAACCCAGGTGGCAGAAGTTGCAGTGAGCCAAGCTTGTGCCACTGCACGCCAGCCTGGGTGACAGAGTGAGACTCCATCTCAAAAAAAAAAAAAAAAAAAATCTTAAAATTGTATGGTAAAACACATCTAAACCATGTAAACACAAATTATAGAAACAATAGCTGGGGACATGTCTGCAATGCATACAAAAATAATTTATAGCCCTAATATACAAAGAGCTCCTAAAAATTCACAACAATCAAGTAGATGGAAAAAGGGAGAAAGGATATGGGCAGAGAATTCATGGAAGAAACACAAAAGACGAAATAAACATGTGGAAATGATGCTCAGCTTCACCAGTACTCAGGAAAATACAAATAAATACAAATTACAAGTGGTCCACAGAAACAGTGGAATGGTGAAAAAAGTTTTAACTAAGTAAGAATGGAATACCGTTTTCAGCCACCAGATCAGCAAAAACAACACAACATCGAGCACTGGTGGAAATGCCCAGTAAAGGTGTTGCTATAGTCAGGTTCTGTGTCCTCATCCAAATCTCATGGCATATCATAATCCCCATGTGTCAGGGGAGGGACCTGGTGGGAGGTGGTTAGATCACGGGGGCAGATTTCCCCTTACTGTTCCCATGACAGTAAGTGTGTTCTAGGAGATCTGAACTGCATGGCACTTCCTCCCTCACACTCTCTGTCTCCTGCTCTGCCTGTAAGACAGGCTTGCTTCCCCTTCGCTTTCCACCATGATTATTTGTAAGTTTCCTGAGGCCTCCTAGTCATGCTTCCTACTAAGCCTGTGAAACTCTGAGTCAATTAAACCCCCTTTTTTCATAAATTACCCAGTCTCAGATAGTTATTTATAGCAATGTGAGAACGGACTAACACAGGTGTACTCGTACACTGCTAGTGCAAGTCTGCAAAAAGACTCAAGTAATTCAATGTGGTGTAACTACTATACCTGGAGAGAGATCCAGAGGACAACATTCACTCACTGGCTCATTCACGCATTCCACAATGAGAACTTAAAACCTGCCATGCACTTTTTTCAATTATTTGTTCTCAAAAGAGCTTAAATTCAGGAGTAAGCTCAAGAAAAGTGAAAATAGCAAGCTGCTGAATAATGTCTACAGTAGGTTCCACCTTTTTTTTTTAAACATGCATTTGTTTGTGAGGGTCGGAAGAAAGTTGTGGAAGGTTCTGCTACAACAAGCAGTCAGGCATTTATTACCACCTAGCTGCTCTTACATCTTCTATTTCTCTTGGCATGCGCACACAGTACCAAATGCAATAACCTGTAACGCCAACAGAGAATATCTAACAGAGAATATCACAGTCTTTGTTTACACACAACGTAAGAAGAGCACAGGGCCCACACTGCGTTGGTGGCAGAGCCAAAAGTCTACCCTCATCCTGCTGAATGACTGCAAAGCCAGGCTCTTCACTCCCAGATGACAACATTTCTCCTCACTGGCATTCATCCACCCACCCAGAGCAGAAAGCAGGAAGGTTTCCATGCCTGCACTGACAGTCAGTTGTGGGAGGCAGTCGGGCAACATTTCTAGAGTTCCTATGAATGATGTGCTACACTTTTTGGCCTACAGACGTTCAGGTGGACTCAAATCTGAGACATATTCAAAAGCATGTTCTCATCCTGGCCCTTGGTTTCTATATTTCCTCTTCCCTAGGGCATTCTACAAAGCATTTCCAAAAAGGCTGGTCCTTGCCCCTCAACTGGTTCCTCCTCCTGGCAACAGCATTCCAGCTGGGCTTTGGGGAATCTCCCTACTCCTTTAAAATAATGGTTCCTCCCCTAGCTTCTTTTCAGGTTTCCTACGAGTCCATGAGGCCACCTCACCCATTGTTTTCCAAGGAATTGATTATGCTCAGGTTAGCTGGCAACCACAGAAGTCTGACTAGCACAATGAACTGTGACAGAAAGGAATGCATCCTGTTGACCACTTCCCCTACAGTATAGCGCAGACAACAGGGGTACTACAAAGCTCCATTGCTTAGGAGAAACAGCCAGCGCCTGTATTGGCTGACACACAGAAACTTCAAAAACACTTCAAATGTCCACATCACTGCCAAGGCCCAATGATGGTTCATCTGTTTATGTTTTCATTTACAGAAATATAGAGATATTTGGGCGGGCACAGTGGCTCACACCTGTAATTCCAGCACTTTGGGAGGAGGCAGGTGGATCACCTGAGGTTGGGAGTTCAAGACCAGCCTGGCCAACAGGGTGAAACCTCATCTCTACTAAAGCTACAAAAATTAGCTGAGCATGATGGCAGGCCTGTAATCTCAGCCACTTGGGGACAGAGGCAGGAGAATTGCTTGAACCCAAGAGGCAGAGGTTGCAGTGAGCTGAGAGCCTTGGCAACAGGGCAAGACTCCGTCTCCAAAACAAAAAAAAAAGGAAATGTAACACAACCAGAGAAAGGCCTTGTCCTCTTTCAGCTGCGCCCCTCTCTGGATAGGGTGCTCAGCCCAGAGACTGGCTGTCTCCCACAAGCCATTCCTGATGGGCTCCACAGTCTGCCCACAAGGGCAGCAGATGGGCACACTCTGAGGCTCTGTTGTGGCCCCCCACTGGCCTCACTTCTCTCCACATGCAGGCCCAGGTCCAGGTCCAGGTCCAGTAGCGTCACCTTTACTAACCAGCACCTAAGTGCAATCGACCACACTGCCACCAGCCCTCAGCCAACCCCTGAGAAGGACCCACCGGGTTTTGAAACCTATACAAGACATAAAGATAACAAGACAAAGAACAGCCCCTCCAACAGACACACACAGAGACAGACATACTCATGTGTCACCCAGCTCCAGCTGGTTTTAACCTTCTGTCTGCCTCTTCACCACCTTATATTCGGAGGGAGGGGTAAGGTCTGAAAATGTCCTGGAAATCTGAGACACCTCCCAGACCCCATCCCCTCCCCACCCAGGAACTACTGAGCAAACCCAGGTTCTCCAAAGTCTCATCACCAACTGAAGCGATTCTCTACCCTGCTACGCCCACTGTGCCACCCCTTGCTGACTGGAGGACTGATGTCCAACAAAGGGCCACTATAGAGCCACCGGCCACCTGGCTTCACTCCATACCCCCAGCACGAAGACACAGGGAGGCCATCTTGACTGGGCCAATGCCCCAAGCCAGGGGGCTCAGGCTTGACTTTCCGCACAACAATCCCCATGAGCTGTAGTTTTAGCCAAGCACACTCAAGGCAATTCCCCTTTTCCCAGAATTAACACAGAAAGAGTAAGCATTAGGTAAGGGAAAAACATGGAAAGGAAGACCAGGAACTAGGCTGGAAGATTTAAAAGAGGAAAATGATCACCAGCATAAGAGAACTTGCCCAACAGAAAAGGAAAAGCCATTCAAGCTAAGCAAAACCATGCGACTGCGTCAGCCACAACACTGGGCTGCAGTGTGGTCAGCAAGTCTGCAAGCATCCAGGCTGTTTAGAAAAGCACAGCAGCCCCCAAAGGAAACACTCGTGAGTATCAGTCAAGGGTAAACAAAATCAAACACCTAAAAGGGTTGACCTTGGCTCCCATCTCCCGCCCCAACTCCTTCCCAGTAGTTACCAGCAGACAGGCTCGATCTCACTACCTGGCACTACGGGGCTCCTTCCTCCACAGTTCACGGAGGCTTTTTGGGGCCCTGCACTCTGCTAGTGCCTGTGCATGACAGTGACCCTCTAATGGGGGGTAGAGATACACACTAAAATCCACATGGGAACACGATTACTTCAGACACAGCAGAGGCTACTTCAGAGCAGAAAGCAGCATCAGTGACCAGTGGGGGGTCGGGGCTTTTGTGCTATGACCTGAAGGCAAAGAACATTCCAGGAAGTGGGAACCCCAATGCAAAGACCCTAAGAAGGGGCAGTAGCTATTGCATTAACATTTGTCTCTCTACATCTCATCTCTATCATTTCTATCCACTCTAAAAAACCTTCCTGTAACCTAGATGTGATCTCACCTTTCTCTTCTGCTTAAAAACCTTTGTTGATTCCCACTGCCTACATAATAAAACCTCTAAGATCCCCTTCTGAAGTGAAGTTTATTGTATGTAAATCACACATATCTACACACACACATACACAGATACTCCATTGCCACTAATGACACCTTCACTTGATGTGTAGTCAACGAGAAGACATTTTTTATGACTGGGGGTGTGTGTCTGAATCTATACACAACACACCAAGACTGGTCTGGGTTCAAATCCTGACTCTGTCACTTACTAGCCATGTGTCCCTGAACAAACATTTTAACTATCTCTCTGAGCCTCCATTTTCTTTATGTATAAAAAAGTGGTAATAGCACTAAACTTGGGTGCCCCAACACTGATCATCACTGTTATTATATGGGCTGCTTAGCTTCCCACAGATAAAAATTTCATCTCCAGTCCCCAGATGACATCCCTAAACACAGCTGGCTCTGCCCCTAAGGGACTTCACTGGCCACCCACCATGGTGGTTCAAGACACCCCACCCTGAGTCCAGGAGCAACCACCACACACACACACTCCCATGGCACCGTGTTCAGAAGACTGGTACATTCATTCTTTATTGTAAAACCTCCAGAACACATTTTAAAATGTCGATTCCAGGCTGGACATGGTGGTTCACATCTGTAATCCCAGCACCTGGGGAGGCCAAGGTGGGCAGATCACTTGAGGTCAGGAGTTCAACAGCCTGGACAGAGACTAGAAGCCCTATCTCTACTAAAAATACAAAAATTAGCTAGGCACGGTGGCACACGCCTGTAGTCCCAGCTACTCAGGAGGCTGAAGCAGGAGAATCACTTGAACTCGGGAGGCAGAGGTTGCTGTGAGCCCAGATCACACCACTTGCACTCTAGCCTGGGCAACGTAATGAAACTCTGTCTCAAAAACAAAATAAATAAATAAAATAAAATGCCTGTTCCAGAGAACACAAAAGTAGAACCATTTAGGAAATGTAGGTTTTTCCCAGGCACAAAGAGAAAATAGTCTCTGAATACTTTTCACACAGAGCCACTGCTAGGACCCTCACAGGTACGGAGCCCACAAGGACACAGACAGCTGCGGGTGTGTGGGTGGGGGGTGGGGAAGGGGAGTCAGCCTAAAACAGCAGGCACACCATGCCTGGAGCAGGAGTAGACCACAACCAAATAGAGCTTGAACTCATTTTCATCAAGGTGTTAACACAACCTTCTACTTCCCAGGATTCATTAATCCTGCCTCTTTATAATTAAAGCAAAAAATATATTATGCAATGAACTGAAAATCTGGTTCAAATTCAGCAGCCCATAAAAGTCCAGGCTTAGGGTTCATTGACCAAAAGCTCAACTGCTCCTAACTACAGCAGCTGGGGAAGAAAATAATGTAGCCACAGGTATGAAGATTTCAGTGAAATGTGGCAAAACATTTCTAAAAAGCTCTCTGTACCAAATGCAGTTCAGTTAACGCTGCTCTCTAAACTTCCTTCTCTTTCAAACAGAGATACCAAACTTGATCCAATTAATTCATGGTGGCCCCAGCCCACACATTCCAAAGAAACATTTCCAAAAATTCAATTTTCTTAGCTTACCATAAAAATTCTAATGACATCACATGCATTTGTAAAAAACTGTAGAAACTTACATCCATGATCTGGAAGATGGTTAAAGAAACTGTTTTTTTGTTTTTGAGAGTGAGTCTCTGTCATCCAGACATCTGTCTGGATCTCTGTCGGCCATCCAGACTGGGGCAGTGGTGCAATCATGGCTCACTGTAGTCTTGACTTCCTAGCCTCAAGAAACCCTCCCACCTCAGCCTTCTGAATTGCTAGGACCACAGGCGCATACCACCACACTCGGCTAGTTTTTAAATTTTCTGCAGAGACAGGGTCTTACTATGTTGCCCAGGCTGGTCCCAAACCCCTAGGCTCAAGCAATCCTCCTGCCTTGGCCTCCCAAAGTGCTGGGATTACAGGTGTGAGCCACTGCACCTGGTCTAGTTTTGTTTCTTAACACAATAGAAAACTCATTCTTGGCCGGGTACAGCGGCTCACGCCTGTAATCCTAACACTTTGGGAGGCTGAGGCAGGTGGGTCATCTGAAGTCAGGAGGTCGAGACCAGCCTGGCCAACACGATGAAATCCCATCTCTACTAAAAATACAAAAAATTAGTCGCACATGGCAGCCGGTGCCTGTAATCCCAGATACTTGGGAGACCGAGGCAGAAGAATCGCTTGAACCTGGGAGGCGGAGGGTGCAGTGAACCAAGATCGTGTCACTGTACTCCAGCCTCCAGCCTGGGCAACACAGCAAGACTCTATCTTAAAAAAAGAAAAAAAAACTCAATCTCTTGGAGGGAAAAAATATATATATCTATATCTATATATATGCACACACGCACACGTATATATACACATAAATATACATATATATATGTGTCTGTATGTATATATACATACATATATATATATATATATGTAAGATGTAAGCCAGTTCAAGCATTTAAACCAGTTTTAAAAATGAATGCTTTTTAAACACAGCTAATTTCTGCAGTCAGACTTTCCACACGAGGGTAGCCCTGGACACTTGCAATCACAGATGGCCACAAACCAACAGGCTTTGGGTAAGAAGGGATACTCCTCTCAAAGAATGAATCAGTCTTAGGACTGCAGATCCTCATGTCATTCATGCCTGCATTTGTTCATCCCACAGATCCCACTTGCCTATGATGTGCCATCACACAGCTAAGGAATGAGCACTCCAATACAAGAAGCAGTCCCCTGCTGTCCACCTAGCCAGCTCCTAGCCCCACAGAAGACAAACACGTCAGTCATATCATACATGAGGAGCATGGGGACAGGGGTGGACCATCAACTCTGCAGGCCCAGGGGCAAAACACCTGGAGGGAGGGGAAGATGAAACTACAACCAAGTTTTGAAGGATGAGCTCAGATGGCAAAGATGGGAAGAACAGGCACTTGCAGTAGAGGTAAGATTGCAGAACACACATGTGAACAGGGAGAAATGCAAGAAGTTCGGGAGTGTGGCAAGAGATGAGACTAAAGGGGAAGCAGGGGTCAGACCACAGGTTTGATTTTAGTGTGACAGCAACAGAGAACCACTCAAGACCTTTAATCTCGGTCTGGCGCGGCGGCTCACCCCATAATCCCAGCACTTTGGGAGGCCAAGGCGGGTGGATCGCCTCAGGTCAGGAGATTGAGACCAACCTGGCTAACACGGTGAAACTCTGTCTCTACTAAATATGCAAAAAAGCAGCCCGGCGTGGTGGCACATGCCTGTAATCCCAGCTACTCAGGAGGCTAAGGCAGGAGAATCGCTTGAACCCGGGAGGCGGAGGTTGCAGTGAACCCAGATTGCACCATTGCACTCCAGCCTGGGCAACAAGAGCGAAACTCCATCAAAAAAGAATGTTAATCTCAGACAGTCCGACCCCTCCCTACTTGCTGATAAAGACATGAAGACGCAGAAAAGGGCCAGGGAAACCACTCTATTTGGCTCAAGAGCTAATTTAAAATGCTAAACCAAATCTATCTTTCAACGTTCAATAATGAAAAGCACAGCTGAAAGACTTCTTCCAGATGTTCACCTTCTCTGTACCTCAGTTTCCTCATCTGTAAAATGGATGGCAGCTACCTCACAGGGCTATTGTGAGGACTGAATGGGTTCTATACATAAAGTGCTTACAGCAGAAGAAAGCTCCATTGCTATTAGGTGGCAGTGGAACTACTAGTGCTAGGGCTAGTAGTTACAGCAGTTTATGAGTCAGGACTCAATGCCCCTAGATCAAAAAGCAGATGGAGACTTTACCACCTCCTAGGAAGCTGCTGCACAACGGTACAGACTTAGAGGCTGGTCAAAGCCACTTCGTGACTGAAGGGAAAAGAATAAACATGGGTTAACCCCTCCCCTGACCTCACCCTGCCAGTCATAAAGCTGGTTAAGGAAGGGCAGTGGCCCAGAGCAGAGCACCATTCCCTCGGTCTCAGCTGACTGCAGGTCTCAAGGCTGTCAACCCTCCAGAATGAGAGGCAGCCCCTCCCGTCCAGACACAGAAGGCTTCTTGTCCCTCCACCTCTCTGTCGTGGCAGGCCTCTAATCACCTATGAAAACGAAATACTGCCCAGAACCCACCAAGCAGAAGCCCCTGTATGGTCGACAGAAGAGTGAGAAAGACTGTGTGGGAATCCAGCGGGCATCCCCCAGCCCCTTTCCCACCACTATCCAATGATAGAGCCCCTGCTGTCAGGGACTGAGGACTCCCACATGGGATAAAAAGAAAGCCATGCTGTACGAAACTGAGGAGAACAGTTAACAGTCATGAAAGCAAGAGAGCCAAGTGCCCAGAACCACAATTCCCAGACCTTTGGGTTTCACTGATTAGAAATTTTCCCCAAGTTGAGGGACTTTTCAACAAATGGTACTGAAACAACTGGCTATCACAGACAAAAGAAACCCAAAACAACTCTAATTCACATATCACACATTTTAAAAATTCAAAATGGATCACACGCCTAAATGTAAAACATAAAACTATAAAACTTCTAGAAGAGACATGAGAAAACTTTTGTGACCTGGGATTAGGCAAAGATTTTAGCTGTGACATCAACCAAAAAAGGACAAGCCATAAAAGAACAAATTGACTTGAGCAAATGTTTAAACTTCTATTCTTCCAAAGACACTGTTAAAACAATGAAAAGATAACTTCAGACAGGGAGTCAATATTTGCAAATCATATAATTGATCAAGGAATTATATCCAAAATATATAAAGAAGTCTCAAAACTAAGTTAATAAAAACAACTCAACTTTTTCAACGGGCAAGTGATCTAAAGAGATACATCACTGAGGGAGATGTACAGACAGCAAATAATTTCAGGAAAAGAGAGTCACTACCCTTAATCACTAGAAAAATCCAAATTAAACCTACAAGAATGGCAAAAATTCTAAAGACTACACATAGCAAGTGTTGGTGAGGATGTGGGGGAACTAGAACCCTGTGCTGGTGAGGTGTGCAAAGCACTTTGGAAAACAGTTTGGCACTGTCTGGACATGTTAAATGTACACCCACCAAGTCATCTAGCCATTCCACTCTAGGCATTTACCCCAGGGAAGTGGAAGCAGATGCTGGCCAGGGATGGTGTTTCACACCTGTAATCCCAGAACTTTGGGAGGCTGAGGCAGGAGGATCACTTGAGCCCAGAGTTCAAGACCAGTCTGGGCAACATAGGGAGACCCCGTCTCCATTAAATTTTTGATAAAAAGAAAGCAGATGTCCCCACAAAGACTGGCACACAAATGTTTAGAGCACCTTATTTTTATTTCTGTAACATCTTTTCACAACACAGCATCTTCATTTGTGATTGCACCAATTGGAAACAGCCCAAACGTCTGTCAAAAGGTGAATGAACAAATTGTGGCATGTCCATCCATTGAATTTTTCAAAAAATGAAACTAACCGATAAATGCTACAACAATCTGAAAGTAATTTTGCTGAAAGAAGTCAGACTAAAAATAATACATACTGTAAAAAGAATACTTACTGTATGATTCCATTTGCATAAAATTTCAGAAAATGCAAATGATTCTAGAGTGACAAAGAGCAGAGCAATGGTGGCCTGGAAGAAAGGAGGGCCAGAGAGATCATCAAGTAGCAGGAGGAACCCTCGGAGGGTGAAGGATGTCTCACTAACTTGTTTGCGATGACGGCCTAACAGTGTACTCATATGCCAAAACTTATTGCCTGTTCATTGTAACTCAATAAAACTGTTTCGAATTTGAAGGTAGAATAACATAAGACTGCTTACCTTTTTTTTTTTTTTTTTTTAGACTGCTTACTTTTTATTTTGCCAAGTAAGAATATCCTTTAGAAACTACCAGCTCTTTTCATCAACACTGAAAGATAGGACATTTTAAAACTGAAAAGATACAATGGTCAAAATTTTAAACAGAAGGAGCCCTTCCCAAGAAAGCGCAGTTGCTAACGTTACACACATGAAAAACTACACTGCCAGGCCAGGTGCAGTGGCTCACGCCTGTAATTCCAGCACTTTGGGAGGCTGAGGTAGGCTGATCACCTGAGGTTAAGATATTAAGACCATCCCGGCCAACATGGTGAAACTCCGTCTCATACAAAAATGAGCCAGGCATGGTGGTGGGTGCCTGTAATCCCAGCTACTCAGGAGGCTGAGGCAGGAGAATCGCTTGAACTTGGGAGGCAGAGGTTGCAGTGAGCTGAGATGGTGCCACTGCACTCCCGCCTGGCAACAGAACAAGACTCCATCTCAAAAAAAAGAAAGAAAGAAAACTAGAAAACTGCACTGTCCTTACTTTTTCCATGTTGGTGATAATACAGTTGCAGACTGTCACCTTCTTAGACTGCCAGAAATGCCCCTGAAGGCTGATCAGACCCAAAGGAAGCTCTCCCAGTTCATCTCCATGCCCAACCTGGCAGTTCCTCCTGGAAGGGCGGCACCAGGGATGGCCATGTGCACGGTGGGACCCAGACATTGCTTCCCTCTCCTCCCGGAAGTCAAGAAATCCCAAGAAGAATGTGGCCGATACGGTTCCTGAAACACTCCTATGCAGCTGAAAGACAGAACTGCCTTGTTTCCTCAAGAGCTACTCACCCCCACGCCACAGTATCTGTGGCTTGCTGCCGGGAAAATTTCCATAAGTTAACATTAAAAACTCTTCACTGGGATTCCTTCAGGCTAAAGTCCACTGAGCTAAAGCGGAAATCAAATATGAGCTCTCAAGAAGACCACAACGTAGAATGGAATCCTTCTGATATTGCGCCAAAATGCTAACAAAAGCCAAGAGATGTCATCAGCAAAGCCCTAGAGGGAAACTTTGGGTAAAATGACCGAGTGTGCTCCTCCTCATGTGTGGCTGGTTTGGGGTTAAGAAGAGCTGAGCAGGGGGACAGGCCTGCTCTTAACCCCACCTCCCCATGCCCTCCAGGCATGGCCCCAAGCCCCGTGTTTCAGATATGGAGGGACACCCCCAAGCACACCCAGAAAATAAGCATGAACTTTACTAATCAAGAAACCAGGACAAGCATGGTGGCTCACACCTGTAATCCCAGCACTTTGGGAGGCCGAGGGGGGCATATCACCTGAGGTCAGGGGTTCGAGACCAGCTTGACCAACATAGATAAACCCCGTCTCTACTAAAAATACAAAATTAGCCGGGCATGGTGGCTCATGCATGCCTGCAGTCCCAGCTGTTCGGGAGGCTGAGAGGCAGGATAATCACTTGAACTCAGGAGGTAGAGGTTGCGGTGAGCTGAGATCGCACCATTGCATTCCAGCCTAGGCAACAAGAGCAAAATTCTGTTTCAAAAAAAAAAAAAGAAAAAAGAAACTAATTGCCGGGCGCGGTGGCGCGTGCCTGTAGTCCCAGCTACCCGGGAGGCTGAGGTGGGAGGATCGCTTGAGCCCAGGAGTTCGGGGCTGCAGTGCGCTATGCCGATCGGGTGTCCGCACTAAGTTCGGCATCAATATGGTGACCTCCCGGGAGCGGGGGACCACCAGGTTGCCTAAGGAGGGGTGAACCGGCCCAGGTCGGAAACGGAGCAGGTCAAAACTCCCGCGCTGATCAGTAGTGGGATCGCGCCTGTGAATAGCCACTGCACTCCAGCCTGGGCAACATAGCGAGACCCCGTCTCTAAAAAGAAAAAAGAAACTAAGCACATGAATCCAGAGCCATGTCCTGCACCACAAAGACCCTTGGGCATGCTTGTGGGAACACCCCAGCCTGCATACCCTAGCTCTGTCCACACACACCCTACCCATGGCCACCATTCAGCCACCTTCGGCTGGAGGCATGTGCACACATGCACAGCCTACCCTCAGCAGGACGCACCAGGGAGGCGGCCCATGCAGGCCCTGTATGTGGGCTGGGGGTTACTAAGGCAGGGAATTCCAGGATCTCTGTCCCTGTGCATGGCCTAAAGGGAGAGGCACAAGTTTTAGGGAGATATCACTTCTTCACACCTCAGATTCCTCACCCTGTAGGGAAAGTCACACTGAAAAAATGGCCCAGGGCAGGGGTCTCATCCCTCATCTAGGGGTCTGGGGGCTGCAGGGAACACCCTAGCATTTCCATGCCTAGAGTCACAGTCTCACAGCCAGCAAATGCAGCTGCCTCCTCCCTGGCCCAGAAATCCTTCTCTCTTGTCAGCAAGAGAGGGGACATCCCAACCCAAGCCCCAGTCTTTGCCTCACTGGACTTTAGACCAGGACTCCTGCAACTGTGCCTTGCCCCTTTCGACTGGAAATTCCATTTAAGCTGCTGCCTGAACTCTCCCTCAGGACCCCGCTTCCAACAATCACACAGTCAAAGGGGACAATGTTCCCCTTCCCAGCCTTGGGGCTGCTCCAGCCCCAACTGCCAGGAAGGAAGACTGGACACTGCAATGTTTAGCTCACACTGAGCTGAATAAAGCCCAGTTCTTCCTCTATAAAGTGAGCTGACTGTAGAGGAACTTCACCCTAGCATTGAGTCATGTTTCACAATGACTCCAGAGGAGGAGTTCTGCTTCTGACATGACCTGCGGCAAGCCTTAGAAGGAAGCAGAGCTACAAAGTTATTCAATGTAAATATTTAAAGAACAGGCTACTGTTGGTGCCAGGAGGATGGCAGCTTGCAAACCTCCAGTCAGAATAAAGGTTCTGTTTGGATGGGAATGAGTCAGGATCACAAATGCTGTTTCATTCCACCTTCTGTCCACTGAGGAGAAAAGGTTTTTTAAAAGCCACTTTTCAGCAAGTTACTCTGTCCATTATTGGGCAGGACCTTAAAAGTTACAACAAGAGATCAAGTGTCTGGTGTAGAAAAACCAGAGTGTGTATACATCTATTCAGTCAAGAACTAAATATGCACTTCAAATGTCATTCATGCAGCAATTATTTGGAAATAAGGATGGGACCATGCAATTTTGTCAACAGTAAATATACAGACTTGGTGACTTAAAGAGTCTATAATGTCCACCAGGTAGAGGCCTTTAAAGCATGTTTCACCCACATTTTCCTCTTTGAGCAAGGTAATTTGATGTAAGAGTCGGGTGAAGATTACATTTCTGATTGTCAAAAGAAACAGGCCAGGCGGAGTGGCTCACGCAGATAATCCCAGCACTTTGGGAGGCCGAGAGGGGTGGATCACAAGGTCAGGAAATCGAGACCATACTGGCTAACATGGTGAAACCCCGTCTCTACTAAAAATACAAAAAATTAGCTAGGCGTGGTGGCATGCACCTGTAGTCCCAGATACTTGGGAGGCTGAGGCAGGAGAATCACTTGAACCTGGGAGGCGAAAGTTGCAGTGAGCCGAGATCACGCCACTGCCCTCCAGCCTAGGCGACAGAGCGAGACTACGTCTCAAAAAAAAAAGAAACAGTAGCCAGGCACGGTGACCCACACCTGTAATCCCAGCACTCTGGGAAGCTGGGGCAGGAGGATCACTGGAAGCCAGGAGTTTGAAACCAGCCTGGGCAACATAGTAAGACCTGCCCCCTTCCCCACTCACCAGAAAAATTTAAAAATTAGCCTGGTATGGTGGCGCACGCCTGTTGTTCCAGTTACTTGAGAGGCTGAGGCGAGAGGATCACTGAGCTCTGGAGTTGGAGGCTGCAGTGAGCCACAATCACACCACTACACTCCAGCCAGGGTGACAGAGTGAGGCCCTGTCTCAATGGTGGGGGGCGGTGGGAAGGACAGAGAATAGAGACGGTCAAGGGCAAAATGGACACACTGAATTTTTTGTTGGTATTTCTGATGGTGTCCTCAGGCTTGGCTTACCTGAGTTCTACAGCCTAAAGCTGCATGCTGATGAAAAGAACACATCACATTTCTAGTATTGAGGCCTGGGTCCAGCTTTCTCACTTGCAAAACAAAGTTGTCATGAGAATAAGTGTAATCGTACAAGGGAAAGTGGGACACCTGGCACAAAATGAGCCTCAATAAACATTAAATTAAAAAAAAAATCACTCTGATAATGATTGTGAAGTCAAAAACCAGTTCAGGGAAGTAAAAGCTAGAAGGGGGCTGGGAAGTTGGCACCAAGCACAGCCAGGCAAGGGGATGAGGCCTGGACATCCCCCCCGCCCCGCTCACTGAGGCTGGCCTTCCCTCCATACTGGGCTGGGGGTGTTTGTGCTCTGCCTCCTTCAACCAGAATGTAAGATCATGGACTATTTTGTTCCTGTTGTGACTCCAGTGCCTAGAACCATGCTAGCACATGGCAGGTGTTCAAATATTTGTTGAATGAATGAATGGGGATTTATGAATATATCAGAATTGCATGCAAAAATGTTCGAGTGTATTTCTAGGGGGAACGAATCAATTTGCATGAAATTCTGAAGGAAACATAAAATCCAAATACAGGTCAACAAAAATTAGCCGGGCATGGTGGCACATGCCTGTGGTCCCACCTACTTGGGAAGCAGAGGGTGTAGTGAGCTGAGATCACACCACTACACTCCAGCTTGGGCAACATGCAAGAATCTGTTTCAAAAAACAAAAAATACAGGTTAAGAAACATTGCTGAGTTCCACCCATGTGTCTCAGAAAACCAATGACCACCGTTAGGTAAGCAGGGTAGTAAAATTACAGAGCAAAATCTAACAGGCCAGAGCTTTCCTGAAAAAGAGGTTTCTCAGGAGCCGGCCCCCAACATAGCCAAGGGCAGTCTTCAGCCTTTAAGTCTGAGGTTTGAGTTTGAGAATTAACTTTGAAACTACAGCCAGCCCCAGGTTAACGAGGGAGCAGGAGGAAGTACAGGAAGTTGATGAATAAAAACAAAAAGTCTTTGGCACCATGACAGTGAGACACATCAATGCTCCCAGAGAACCTGGGGACCCAGCAACATTCCGTCAGGAACCGTGGATATAGGAACCTTCTTTGCTGCTGCAGGGATTTCAGATATTCTCCCAGTCTGAACCTAGTTTGGATTCTGGGCTCCCGACCTTGCTTCCAGTTTATAACTAAGCCTAGCCACACCAGACTCCATGTCCCCAACATGTCCTGACCCATGACTCATGCAAATGCCAGACAAATAGAAGGGCAGACACCAAAACACAGAGCAAGAAAAGGGCAACAATAAACGTTTTCTAAACTCAAGCCTTTTAAAGATCAACAAGGTTGCTAGATCCCTAGACAACAGTATTTTTCACATTCAATGACTTAGAAAATCCAGATAACAAAAGGCTACTATAAATTCAAGTTTTAAAATAAACTGTTATTTTGTTAATCATAACCACAGCATCATTTATATACAGTAATGATAGGAACAGGAGGCAGGAGGACAGGGTCCCTGGTGAGTGCTCCACTCTCAAACCCAGACCCAAGGCCCTAAATGAGAACAAGCATTCCTGTTTTCACACCCAAATGTTGCCTTTCAGCCTGCCATGCCCCCTATCATCCTGTGCCCATACAAACCCCACACCCTAGACTCCACACACAGAAGAGTGGCAGAGGAGGAAGTCGAGAGTTCAGCTGGGGGCAGCTGGAAAGGAGACTGTCTGCGGAATGGCCAAACTCCAGGGGAAGACCACCTTCCCACTCCTTCCCATTTCCAGCTCCCCATCCTGCTGAAAGCCACCTCCATCACTCAATAAAAACTCTGCATTCACCATCATTCAAGTCCATGTGACCTAATTCTTCCTAGACGCCAGGGAATTTGGGATGCACTGGATGCAGGAACCCAAAAAGGCTGTCACAATGACTCTTCACTGAGCTGTTTAATACTTAAGCATCCCCAGACAGGAGGTCTAAAAGAGCATTGTAAGACCCCTCAACACTGTCGCGGAGCTGGAGCCCAAAAGCACTCGCCTTGGCTCCTGTACTTGCTCGCCTGCATGCCCTCTCCTCCTGTAAAGGATTTGAGCAAACTGGCCACACCCCTGTCCCAAGTACCTCTAAGGGGTCCAGGGAACTCTCCCATTTCAGTAGCATATAAATGTTTTATGTGTGTGTGTATGCATGTGTAAGGAGGCATTAAAAAATCTGTCTATAAACTATGCCTCGTGGGCATAGCACTGATGGAGTCACTCCTTAACTTGCTGGGGAGCCAGGGCCACTGTGGGGGACCACCAGTGCTTTGAAGAGAGAACCCTTAGGTAGACCCAGGGCTGAAGATATATTAAGCTTCTCTGAGCCTATTTCCTCAACTGTAAAGCGGGAATCAAAGAGTCCCATGGCAAGATGGTTGGGACCCTCAGAGGCACTGATCGCTGTGCTACAATGGAGCTCTTGGTAGGCGAAGCCATCCCAAGTGCAGGGCACACATTCACGCATCCAATCTGTACAACAATCCTATCATGATCTCCACTTCAAAGGTGAGGTACGTAGGTACCACAATCAACCTCAGAGCTGGGATTCAAGCCCAGGCAATCTGGCTGCAGAGCTCCTTACTAATAACAGCTCACTGCAGGCACTTGTAGCCCCACTGGACTGGGCTGTCCCAAGACCAGAACACAGCAGAGGCTTGTCCCTGTACCACTGCTCCAGACAGAGGCCCTCCTGTGGGGAAAAGCAACCCAGGTTCCAGGTCAGGACCCCAAAAGCCAGCCCTCCTGGACAGCAGAATGCACAGGAAATGGGGAGCAGGGCTTTGCAGCCTTTGTGGGGACTGGTAATTTGCCAACTCTACCCCAAGGAGAGAACTTCCCTCTCCCACCTGGTACCCCCAGGAGCTCCCAATGGACTGAGTTTGTCTCCACCTCCACCAATCACACTGCTAACATGATGTTTTTGGAGGGTGGTGATTGAAGGAGGTTTCTCTCCCTACCCACCTCTTTACTTACTAGTAAGAGCTCACATTATGTCAAACTATTTCTAAATTTCGTGAATCTGCAAGTTCCTAACAGAGGTAGCTGAGAGAAAAGCATGGGTCCAAAATAGCAATTCTGGAAATGAGCTAATACCCAAAAAACTTCAAGGAAGGTGACTCGTCTGAGCTTTAAGAGGGGTCAATGAACCAGCCCCAACTCCCACAAGCCACAACTTCAGACTCACTTTTGTAAGACTAAGAAGAAAAGAAATAAGCCCAAAAGGAAATACAAGAAGCATTAAAGAAAATAACAAAGGATAAGACTGGAATTGATTATACCAACCTTTCACTCAGTCTTCATAAAAGGATACATACTGTGTGGCACTGCAGTGATCCAATCACATTCACTTTCTTCCCATGACTTATAGGTGGTCAGGGGTACCCCTCTGGCCCACTGGAAGGCCCTGCTTTTGCGGGACTCTCAGGCAAGGCCCAGCTCTGGGCCCCAACAAGCAGCCCCATGTCTGAGAAGCAGAAGAAACTTGAAGGGAGAGGACAAGCAGCCCCTGCCTTGTCCAACCTTGAATAAAGCTTAGGTCAAGGGCTGCTAAAGAATCGTGTCTCATGTTGTTGCCAAAAATCCAGTCTTGAAATAAATCAGCCCTCTCAGTGCATGCCATGCCATGTCATACCACACACCCAAGTCTAGGGCAGCTGAGCCGGGATTTCTTAGGGAAATGAGATGTCCAAAAGACAAAGGGGAGTTAATAGCATACACCTCTGGGCTTGGGAGTAACTACCAGCTTGGCTGAGAAGCTCTAAGGAAAACCTGGGGCTTCCATCCAGCCCCTGCCAGAGCCTTCACCATAAATATAACCAACAGCTCAGCCAGTTGCCAAGGCAACAGCAACTTAGACATGTTTAGGCATCTGTAGAAACCAGGGCAAAGTACGATTTCCAAACTTGTGATAAAAATGCAGTCCCCAAAGCATCAAGCAAAGCATTAACTCTAAAATTCTGTTTTACTGACAGAAGAAGCAGGGCTAGGAGGGGAAGCAGGAAGCTGGGCAGCGCCTGGCAGAGCCAGTGCAGTCAGATGAGCCCTGGAGTGTGGGCACAAAAACCTGCCTGTGCTTAGGAAGCCAAACATTTGTATGCTGTGCTGTCTGCAGCTGTTTCTTCTTATTTCTACCTTCGGGTGTAGTCAAGTCTCTTCGTTTCGTTGTGAACATCAGCTTTTCTTACCTGGGATAAGAGGAACCAAGAGGAGCAAGCTTTTGCCCACGGTCAGGCTAGAGAACTAAAAGGGAAACAGCCCCTAGGGGGAGAGGGTAGACATGGTGGAGGCACCGCAGAAATCCAAGGGAGGGGACCCAGGGGTGAGCACTGAGGTCGGCTGGCCTGGCCATTGCTCCCCATTGGATCCCCTCTCTGTCCCTGCTAAGCACCTTGTCCTTTGCAGACCCTGGCAAATGAGCCACCAGGAAAACAGGACTCCGCTCAGTCTGAGAGTGAATACCTAAGGGACAATGGAGGGTAGGAAAGTTAGTCCACGGGGAGGGGACATGGTGACAAGTTCCACAGCAGACCAGAACAGAAAAACAAACATGCAAACAAGGCAAGCAAGCACCAGTGCTATCAACTTCCCTCCATGTTCCCCCTTGAAATGCTGGTCTCCAGAGACGAACAGAGCCAGGAACGTTCATGAGAATGGCATATGGAAGCCAGAGACGAACTCCAAAGGACCACATGACCCCCAGGCTGCCTGGCAGAAAGAACCCTGCAGAGTCTTTTCAACATGCATCCCCTAAGTGAGGAAAAGAAAGCTAGAGAAGGTGTGTGAGATGCCTACCTTGACTGCTGAGCTGATGGAAGAATGCAACCCCAAGCACTCACGACCTTGGGAATTTGGAACATTAGCTCCAGGGATTAACAATAAAGTAGTAAGGATTTTCTAAAACATTATGTCTTGCTCAAGAAAGTAAAGCAACTAATTCAAGTAAAACGATATCCAGAAACTTAGGAAGGAAATGTGACTCATTTAAGAAATCCTCACAGAACTTTCTTATCTCATAGATGCTTAGAAGTTCTAAAGGCCAAGGCAGGCACCTTAAAGAGAAAGAATCCCCATTTTTTCACCCAAAAATATCAGAAAAATAAACCTACAAGCAGCAAGATAGGCTTCCAAAACACTCTTAAGGGGTTCATACCCTTTAATACAAGATTTCTATTCCCGGGAATTTATCCCCAGGAACTAATAATTGCACAGCTGAAAAAAGAAAGATGAAATTATAAACTGCAAATTCAACTACATTAGCAAAAAAGTGGAAATAACCTAAAATGTCCAGTACTAGGGAATGTTTTAATCTCATTATATCAACAGGATAATACAACCATTAATAATCTTTTTAAAGATGATACTAAAACATGGAAAATACTTCAGAGAAAACAAAATTTTTTTTTTCGAGACAGAGTCTCACTCTGTTGCCCAGGCTGGAGTGCAGTAGTGCAATCTCAGCTCACCACAACCTCCGCCTCCTGGGTTCAAGTGATTCTCCTGCCTCAGCTTCCCGAGTAGCTGGGATTACAGGCGCAGGCCACCAAGCCCGGCTAATTTTTGTACTTTTAGTAGAGATGGGGTTTCACATATTGCTTAGGCTGGTCTCGAACTCCTGAATTCGTGATCCACCCGCTTTGGCCTCCCAAAGTGTTGGGATTACAGGCATGAGCCACCACACCCAGCCGAGAAAATATTTAAGTGAATCTGAATAATACAGCCTCAAATCTCTCCCATCTACAAACTGGCTGGCCTTGGACTAGGCACCTGATTTCACTACCTAGAGCTTCCTCACCTTCAAGCAACCTCAAAGCATTGCCTTGAGGAAGGACAGAGACAACGTACCTCTCTTGCCTCTTCTGAAGCTTGGTACAAAGTCGGCAGGGAATAGGTTACTTGATCAAGATACATAAAAACCACTTCATCGGCC